>JASANE010002695.1:0-67416 GCA_030248225.1 Trileptium ribeirensis
TAGCAATACATTCTTCTGTTTGTATTCTTCGTTCAGTTACGTATTGTAACTGTATGGTAAATTTCAAGCTGCGACCTACCAACTTGAGGTCATTTATCGGCGCAAAACTGCCGTTCCATCATAATGCTTTCAATGACATTTCTGTGAGCGTTTATTACTGTCTATGTACATGTTAAGGTTCATCAACGATAAGCTGTACATACAAATTTGTTGTAGCTACTACAATATGTCAGGTCATGACAATTACGGGACGCATATACTATGAAAAAGGTTAATGAAATATGAGAGACTAGCTTGGTTTCGTAAACTGGCATAACAGCAAAGCACCGGTGCCTGAATCTCATGAAGATAGTCCATTACTGTCATATGGTTAGACTTACTAGCTTCAAACTGCTTTTTTAAATCTGAAGATGTACCTGCACATCGTTACAAAGGTATCTCACACTTCTACATAAAAAGCCACATTTCTGCAACTCAGTGCCACTGGATAAAATTGTGTGAACTGGTTGGAGTTAGTTACTCTGAAGTAGTTCCGCTCGAGTTCTCTGTAAAATTTTGTTCGCTACTGAATAATTGAGTCACCCTAGATATAAAAATTGGAGCTTCCAGTATTTAATTTCAGCATCCGCAGCATCAGCTGGCCGTATCGATAATCATTTTACCATCGGAATATCTATGTTGCCCGAATATTTCATTATGCACAAGATAATTTCCAGTCAATATATGTCTATTGAATATTTATGTCGCCCTGAATATAGATATGGGAGCTCCTAATGTTTAATGTGAGCATCCGCAACATCAAATAGACGTATTGGCAATCGTTTACCATCGGAATATCTCTCTTGTACAAGTTTTTTTTATTGGAACAAGATAATTTCGAGTCAACATATGTTTATTTTGATTAATTAGCATTATACTTTTTGAAGTTCGTACATTGACCAAGAAGGTGGAAATTTTTGAAATAATTCCCAATTTTCACCTAAAATTGGAATTCTAGGTGTCATATTTTCACCATATCAGACCATATCGCTTTCCGTATTGAAGAAATATCGAGAAAATACAACAGTATTGTCGTATTCAGCAACGAAAATCCTGTAGGCCTAATTTATTACGTTACGCCCAATTAAATTGAAAAATGCCCAAAGTAGACTAGTTTTATTATCAAATAAAATCGATTTAATTCTCTACACCACATTCTATAGGGTTAATGACAAACTCAGCGTAGATTTACAGCAATAAAGCCAATGTTTTAAAAGCGTTAAATAATTGTATAAGCCAAACTATTGAGAGCCAACGAGCAACAAACTCACTTATACCTAGTCAGCTCTCATTCGATCTTTATAACACTTCAGATATATAAATTTTACATTTTGCTATTACGGCAGTCATTTAAGTACTAAATTTTATATTTGTGAATCATTTTAATAGCCGCATTGAATAAAATGTTATGTACAACTACACAGGAAAAGCTGCCTCACTTAAGCAACAAAAGATTTTTCCTAAACCCTTTCAAACAGCAAAGCAAATCTTTAACGAATCCTTGACTCCGAAGGCAAAAATATTAGCAGCAGATAATGTGTCAACGCTGGCAAACCGCAGTGAATTGTCGAAAAGAAATGTGAAACCAAAATCACACAAATCTATCAAACACGCGAAGACGAATAAAACAAAACGTCACATGGCGGCACAAAACCGATCAAAACTACTTGGAACAAAGAAAATAAGCTCTGCGTCAAATGAACTTAAAAACAGTGGCGACTGCATCACATTTATGAGACCACAACAAGACAGTTTTTGGGTTTCTCCCAACGGTACTAAATCTAGGCCAAGTTGTCAAATCGAAACTGTATTCGCGACTGAACGCTTGGAAACAAAAGGAACACTGCTTGGAACGAAGAAGGATCCGTTTTGGAGCAGCCCTGATAATAAGTATGGCCCATTCACTAGCGACGAAGATCAAACAGACCCATTTTGGAAGAGGCCGTCTCAACCGGTTCGACTGAAGGTATGTAGAGCATCTTACTGGTTTGGTATGTTGTTCAGGTGTTGCAACGTCTTGCTTCCATCGCTCGTCACTAGAAGAGTATGATTTCTGTGTGATATCTAGCAAATGAAAAATATTTTCGACCGCAGAAATGTACGGTACTATACAATGTTCACAAATAAAGTTATACAAAGTTTTTCACATATATTTTGCATATTTCGAAGAACATTTGAAACATTGAAAATTTAGAGAGCACACGTATATATAATGCAGATATATATTGCATTAGAGTTGCGACATATTAACCTTTCAAATAAGGCCTGGGTACATTGTGAACTGATGTACATGCAAATATTATGTTTGTCGTACAATTTCGGTTTGAACGTGCGTTGTTATTCGCTCGCTTTTATGATGTTCATGACTGAGGCAATCAACAGCTCCTTTATACATCCGCGGTTTGCGTAAGCCATTTGCAGCAATGCTACGTGGGTTCAATACCTGACTCTGGCCTGCAGTGGTCAAACATTGTACGATTCACAAAAATAAAATCCCTTATACTTAGTTTCACCTATAAATTTATTGGGTGTTCTTGCAATTTATTAGGAGCCTTAAATTTTTAATCTATGCGTAATTACTTTGTTTCATGGCTGGCACCTAGAAAATTTTTAAGTGTGTCGCTTTTTAAAATCCAGAAAATTTCAAATTTATGGTTTCTATATGGCACTTTGGTTTGTTCTGGAAAAACTTTTATCACTCTTCAGTTTTAACGTGGACTTTGTATAATTTTAGTCGCATCTAGGTTAAAAATATCAATGTTTTACAAACAATTTTATGTTCATATAGTGTTTTAGGCATGTTTTGCAAAAAATAATACATGATTTGTTTTAGTCGAAAGTTGCTGCTAATACTCGAGCCGATGCGTTGTCGATGACCCAGTTACCAGCTTCAGGTGCAGTTTTTCAAACAACAGACACTGCTAAACAAATGAGTAAGCTAGTAGATTACGATATGCCACTTTAGCATGTACCCAAATCTACTTCATTGCTGAAATAACAATTTAACAAACTATATACAAATACTAAAGAAAACCCCGAGAATACTATACTTGGCGCCCTAGTAAAACAAAAGCTGCTTACGCGATTTTTTATTTAGGTCCTATAACATTTACTTGACTAAAAGATTATTAATCTTTTTCCCGTGATTTAATTAAGGTCCGTTTTTCAAATAACAGTTCAAAAGCGGTGTCCTTGACGTAGGTCTACGGATAGTCTTGAAACTCGAATATATAATAAGTTTATCATACAAATGAAAAAGCCTTTCTCAGTGGTTTAATGTATATATTTGTATAGAAACGGTGGTGCTGAAAATCCATGTTCATTTTAAAGTTATTACTACGATCCTGCGGGAACTACATAGAAACTGTCAGTCTAAAAGGTTAAAGTTAGAAAATTTTCAAAGAATTCATGGAATAAAATTTAAGTTTAACATAGCTAGACATTACGTTGGTAACACATTTGAAACTCCCGTTTTGCGCAGATTTATATTTTTCACAGTTAAATTTTAGTCTGCTTAGGTCTAGGCGATCCGATGCCTTGCTAATTTTAATAGCAGGTAAAAATCAATGATAGTATTTAAATATTCATTGCAAATAATTTATATTTTAAGCAATATTTAGTTCGTGCAAAATAGTAACGGAATGTGCTTGCAAACACGCCATGTAACGAAAACGACTTTTGATAGTTTCAGATCTTACGAAAAGCGACTCCAAATGCAAAGCGTCAACGTACACGAGCTGCCAATGTGCTGCCGCCGATGAAAAATTCATTACTGTGGTCCAAGCTCCACCGGCTAAAAGCAAATCCATTTCTAAGTTCGAGAGTACATTCATCGATCAAAATTTTGATGGAAACTTCAGCCAATCTGTCGAGCCAGAATCGCCACGCATCGGAAAGGTAACACTCGGGCTTAACGTTTCACCGACGCTGTTTTCCCAAAACAATGGAAAAGTGTCAAAGTACGCTGTGCCAGCTATGAATCGATCTACAATTGCAATTGTTGAACAGCAGCTGCAGCAGCAACCGACACAACAAAACAGTCCGCGACGAAAGTGTTCAGCAGTTGAGCAGCAATATTTACGGTACAACAAGTTTCGACGTGAAACACCGGAAGAAGATGATGATCGAGTACCACCACAAATTCACGACTGTGGTGGAAGTAAACATAGCATGGAAAATGGCAAACTATACCATGTCAGTAAACACCATGAAGCGAGTGAAAGTGAACAACGTCTCCAAGCAGGGCGCGGCTTATTCGATTGCGAAAAAAAGAGAACGTCTAAACTGTTAAACAATCCAAAGCTGAGAAGCTCGGCGATGATTAGTCCAAAGATCGCGTGGAAGCATAGTTTGCCGAAACATGGGTTGATATCGAATAGAGGTAGCGATTTTATTGCTAAAAGCCCGACAACACACGAGGTAAGTAATAATCACAACATGGCTATTAACACCACAGTCGGTGAACCGAAAACGCCGGGTTCGTCACATTTAATTATAGGAACCAACGTGTCAAGTTTCGTTGCAAATATAACAAATATGAAACGAATTCTTGCGGAAGATCGTAGCGATCTACTGAGTTCTAAAAATAAACCCCCAAAATTTCAAACGGGAAGAAGAAATCATTCCAAGGGGAACAAATGCTGCATAGAATTAGATTGTCATACCGGAAATCAACATCAAAGAAGACATTTTGTCAAAGCATCAACACAAGCAATTCAACTTGGCCACCGAATGAACGAATGTGAAACTAGCGGATTCGTAAAACCAAGTAGCATCTTATACGAAGGTCAGAATAAAACCACAACAGTTCTCAAGACAAAGGATTGTAATATAAACAACGATGAAGTCCGTAATCACAACGTCGCTTATGGCACAGACTCTGGCGTATCAAACGCTGGAAAAGAAGATATATCAAGCATACAGTATCTTGGCTATTCGGGATACCAAATTGATAAACGTCAAGAATGCTACAATGCAATAAATTCGCATGCAATTATTGAAAAACCGCCCGTAAGATCCCAATATGTTCACCAGAACGGAACAAAAAACGCATGTTTTGGAGGAAAAATTAAGCAATCAGAAATGATCTTTATATCTAACGTTTCGCAAGAACATTCTACAGAGTGCGATAAATAAATTGCAATAATGCCACGCTGTGTTTACTATAAGCTTGCCAAATACTATTGGACCGTAAATATTGCTTATGTCGATCATAAGGAATAATATCCTGATCACGTCCAGCGAATATTATATATCTATATGTTGTAAATCTAAAAAAAGACAACAAGATATGGTATAAATTTATTTTCTGAAAAAAGATTAATTTTTCTCTATTACTTTTACAAACTTTTATGGTACAATAAATTTAATACTCAGCAGACATGAACAGTACTAACAATACTTCGTTATATATCTAACATATTGCTTCTGGAAGTACGCGATTTTCTGTACTCTGTAACTTTACCTCAGATTATACTGAAGAGGATTTGTCCACTCACTCTCCATGAGACGCAGTGGGGACGGAATATGGAGTGCCACCCCCATAAAATGCAGGGGTCGCCCAAGCGCTTAAGCTGAAGAGTATCATACTTTTAAGCTAAATATCATCAGCTCTTGGTGATAGCTATATAGAAACCAGCTGGGAGTACCTGTTTTAGGGGATAAACTGTGGAATTGAAGTTTGGGACCCCAGCGCCGATGACAATTAGTTTAAGAGCTCGAATACATCAGCTTTGGAAAGATAATCATCCACATATTTCATAAGCTACATTTCCCAAACCCTAGCCTAAAACTACCTCCCAGTCCCAGACGAACATGATAACAATGGTTTTAGAAACGAATACTTGTTTAAAATATATAAATCTGTTATCAAGCCATGGGAAGTTAACTGGTGGTAAGTACATGATGTTATCAGAAAAGTTAAGCTCTTGTTCGCTATCATCCAACTGCAAACGTGCTAGAGGTTTTACGGTACTTTTATTCTGTTGCGGCTGTAGCCTTTTCATTCACACATCAGTAGTACAGCTGAGGCAACTTTAGCCCATTAAAAGGATCGTGAGTTTAAAAACAATTTCAATTCAAATTGCGGTTTTTAATTATAATGTTTCACACTACGCCACGCTACATTATGACATCGAACATGGTACATTTTACGACTTTATTCACCCTGCACTCCATCAAATCTTTGCTAGTAGACTGAGCTATAGTATTTATTCATAGTGTAAAATCAATTTTTTGTGGTGTCGAATCAACAGGAATATTTGCGTTCCAGCGTGCCTAGTGGTGTGTGTGTTCTGTTAAGATATATAAGGAAACTGTTATAAATTCTTAAACTCTCACGGAACGAAAAAAGGAATGATTTAGATGATTTGGCATCGCTTTGTATAAAATAAATAAATCTTAACTTTGAGATATCAGCTTGTAATTGTTACGAAGTGCTATTAAGATTAAAGTCGGCCGAGGATATCGTTCATGCCTGAGGGAGGAAATAAAATGCAGGCCATGCGGTTCTCGACATACTGAGCCTAAACCTTAGTCTTAGCCTAAGCTAAGGCCTTTATATAACACATACACTAAGCCTAAGCCTAAGTCGGCCGAACCCCCGCTCCGAGCTTTTGTTTTTTCTAATGTTATAACGCAACGCCCCTCAGGGTTACTTGGGCCGAACTTTTCAACGCGCAAACATTTTTAACTGACGGCGTATCAGTTTACGTTTTTCATTTTTTATAACGACAGACATGCAGATGACAATATCTGTTGCGGCTAAGAATCTGCTTAGCATACTTCGCAGCTGTTTTTCGCGTCTGAGCTGCGATATTAGCACATTATCAAGCTTTATCAATGCTAACTAACATTTAAGCATAATTATTCTAAATAACGTTTTAAGCATAATTCTGTTTAATATTAAGCTTAATATATGTTAAACAATTTAGGAACGCATTTAGCGTAATTATGCTGAATAATTAGCATAGTTATGCTAAAAAGTAGCATAAGTTCCAACTTAATATTTAGCAAAGCTTAAGGGCTGGAAGATATTTAGCATAGTTATGCTTCAAAAGTAGCATAGTATTCAGCATAAATATTTTAAGTGTAGTAGTCACTAAAAACTTTATCGGCTTTCTGTCAATTAATACGATCATTTATCTTTTTATTATATACATATAAACGAACAGAAGCATATCAAACATATAGCATCATAAGTTTATCCTAAAACAGCCTTTTCCTGTTTCTGTTCAAAAATACAAAACTGAACTTTAGCTACTGGTAGCAACAAACCTAAAACAAGTCCATTATTAGCCTTTTACCGATTCGGACCTATTAGATTTAGGATAATATCGTAGGTATGAAATTTGCGATAATTTTTGCCGCCATTGTTGTACCCAGAAAATTTCATCCTACAAACTACATTAAGATATAAAAATTTCAATGTATTACTGTAAACCAAAATTTAAATCAATATATTTGCGGGCACCGTGTATGACCTGCAGTACTTAATTTTTTAGTGCAATATGAAACAAAGAAATTGCAAAATGTGTCACAAGAAACTTTGAATTTTTTTACTAACAAGCACTTGGAAAAATTTTTTCAAACATTTTGTCGTCCTTTATTGGTAAACTGAATGATGTATATGCAACAGTTACAAGGAATCAATTCAGAGACTCTCTCAACTGATTAAAAACGATGTGTAAGATTTTTGATTTAAACTTCGTTATAGTATGTTTGTTGAAGACAGTAAACTTAGGTTATTGTATTTTAGCTAAATTTGTGCCCTTATACTAACCACCAGGCTCATTTTAAACGGGTATTAGGAAAAGTTCAATATGGAATTTTTGTAAACAGTATGGATCTCGGTCATACTCGTATACTTTATTTCATCCGATCGTGTGGTCGTTTGGTGACCGAGTTTTTATACTCTTCTGCAATTTTTATAATGAAGTGACCTCTTTAATTTTATTAATTAAATAACATGGTGTTTCTATAAACGCATCATTAGTTTCAAGCGTCACTTTTTAACTCGGTTGTATTAATCCGAGTCCGGCGGTGCCTTAAAACGAATTCCATACGCGGCAGCTTTTTTGCTTTTACTTTGATCAATAAATTCAATTGGAGGCAAGTCGACTGATCGACGAGGATCTTCGGCAAGTAAGGCGCTGTGAAATGATTTGGCAAGATTTTCACCGAGCTTGCTGTCTAAAAATATCATCAAAATAACTTTACGCAATTCCCAGTGAATCTTAGTATTTTTGCATCAAATAATTAGAAATAAATGAGATCCCTACTCATAAAACGTATTATCTCGTCAGTGCTTACGTTTTCATTAAGAAAAATATCTTTATCACGATAGCAACCTGTCGGTTATATGAAAGTAAGGACCTGTCCCTTTCTAACCATAAATCCTTTTTGGCTTCAGTAAATTCATTGCAAGAAAATTCATTCATTAATATAAAACTTTAGTAACTTCTTAATAATTGATGTTGTTTTTTCACGTGCGTCTCGTAAACTAGTTTTGACTGACACATATTGGATTCTCAGAGTTTGTTTCAACATTTTCCATCATAATATCTCTATTGTATCGCAATAAGTAGACATCTACTTCTAGCATCAAATGACGTATTTTTACAACGACATTATTATTTGTTCCAAAAACATTTTGTCTATTAATTAAATTGCTATCCATTGAATATTTTTCGTCTTTCACGCGCATTCTGTGACATAAAATTACTCAAATAATTGTGCACTATGAGTATAGTTCCGTTGCGACCGATTTGAAGTGAATGATAAGCGTGCATTTTTGATTTCAGGCGAAACCGCTGAAATCAACGGGAGAACTAACTCAAACAAATTTGTCCTAACCTATTAACATTACGGTAATCATTTTAATTTCACTGAGTATTGTGACTATGCTGGAAAAAATAACTTTGCCAAGGCTGTATGTTACGCTACATTTTTGTTCGTATAAATTCCACAAACAGTTCTTGAACAAATATCCAGCTGGATATATTTAGGTTAAACATAGGCAGGAAGCCGTACAGAAATATCACCGCTTTCTTTACACTTGAACTGACATAATTATTGAACAGTACCATGAAGAACAATAACAGGTATTTTATAGCATTGTCTTTTAGGAGCCGAGAGCAGGCGCGTAAAAGCGCATTCCTCTGATTTCAGGCTTTTGAAAATTGAATACATTTGAATGGAAACCAATACAATGTCGTCCTACTAAGTGCTAATTTTTCGAGGAAACTGCAGCACTGAATGGAAAATAGTTGCGCAAAACAATCTATGATTTTAGCGAGCAATAATATTTAGGTTATTCAACTAGAGGCGCAGCTGCTAAACGACGTTACCCCTGACACGAAAAAGAACAGTAGAAATAGAATTGTTGTAGTTTAGCTTTCCGCACATATTCAGAGATTTGTACGTACAGCCGTGACAACTATAATCTACTGCTATAACACGACGTTAAACGAGTAAACACTGACTGCAAAGCAATCTTTTTTCGAGTATGAGATGATGGGGCCGTGTGAGACCATAGGGGCATAACTTAAAAGATGATGGAACGCAAACTACACAGGAAACGCTTTCTCAACGGCAAACCCTGCAAAAACGAACTTGTGGGATCCACGGGGAATCCAACAGTCGGATCCCCCACCAGAACATGCATAGGATGTCATGGTCAGTCGGCGGTGGGCAGGCCAGGGACATACTTGTTCATACGGGAGAGAGGGACATTACTCCAATGATTGCGGACCCCCTTCCCTCGGCGCGTTGCCGATCCCCCACCAGGAGGAACACTAATTTCCATTTCCTCACTTCGAGGTGCCGCACCCCACCCTACCAGCCCCTCTCCACGGCGTGCGACGACTTGGGGTCGAGGAAGGGGTGCGACGCCTCTTCGAGAAATGCGCCGTGCGGCGCCTCGGGGAGGGAACGGTGCGGCGCCTCTGGGGCGCGGCACTTCGGTGTGCGCGGCACCTCGGGCTAGGGTGGCGTGCGGACCTCAGAAGCGGTGCGGCGCCTCGAGGGGGGTGCGGCGCCTCGAAGGGGGTGCGGCGCCTCGAAGGGGGTGCGGCGCCTCGAGGGAGGTGCGGCGCCTCGAGGGAGGTGCGGCGCCTCGAGGGAGGTGCGGCGCCTCGAGGGAGGTGCGGCGCCTTGAGGGAGGTGCGGCGCCTCGAGGGAGGTGCGGCGCCTCGAGGGAGGTGCGGCGCCTCGAGGGAGGTGCGGCGCCTCGAGGGAGGTGCGGCGCCTCGAGGGAGGTGCGGCGCCTCGAGGGAGGTGCGGCGCCTCGAGGGAGGTGCGGCGCCTCGAGGGAGGTGCGGCGCCTCGAGGGAGGTGCGGCGCCTCGAGGGAGGTGCGGCGCCTCGAGGGAGGTGCGGCGCCTCGAGGGAGGTGCGGCGCCTCGAGGGAGGTGCGGTGCCTCGGAGGGAGGTGCGGCGCCTCGAAGGGGGTGCGGCGCCTCGAAGGGGGTGCGGCGCCTCGAAGGGGGTGCGGCGCCTCGAGGGGGGTGCGGCGCTTAGAGGGGGGTGCGGCGCTTAGAGGGGGGTGCGGCGCCTCGAGGGGGGTGCGGAGCCTCGAGGGGGGTGGCGGCGCCTCGAGGGGGTGCGGCGCCTCGAGGGTGGTGCGGCGCCTCGAGGGGGGTACGGCGCCTCGAGGGGGGTACGGCGCCTCGAGGGCGGGGCAGCACCTCGAGGGGGGTGCGGCGCCTCGAGGGGGGTGCGGCGCTTCATGTGGGGTGCGGCTCCTCGAGGGGGTGCGGCGCCTCGAATGGGGCGCGGCGCCTCGAATGGGGTGCGGCGCTTCGAGGGGGGTGCGGCGCCTCGAGGGGGGTGCGGCGCCTCGAGGGGGTATGACGCCTCGAGGGGGGTGCGGCGCCTCGAGGGGGTATGACGCCTCGAGGAGGTATGACGCCTCGAGGGGGTGCGGCACCTCGAGGGGGTGCGGCACCTCGAGGGGGTGCGGCCCATCGGGATCTTCCCGCTATGGAATCCTGGATCGCCACTGTATTTTGCTATTTGTTGTATGTTTAATATCGCGGATTTATAGATATATCTTTTGTGAAGTCGAACAGGTGTAGTTCAGTCAGTAGAGCGTCTGCTTACGGATCCAAAGGTGAGAGGGGTTAGCCCTATACCACTCAACCCTATACCACCCAACTATTCAGACGGGCGCTATTGACGCCTCGCCGAACCAAGAACCAAGAATTGCGCCCCACCCCAGTTTTGTAGTTAAAATCAGCCACAAAAGACAAAACTACAACAAACCTTTAAAGGTGGTGCCAAGAGCGATCATTATCAAAGGCTTGTGTTTGTTTGCATATGCGTTCTTATATGTTCGCTTCTGTATTATTACATAAATTTCATAATAAACAAAATAACGTGTATCAATGCTCTCTCTATTAACTGGCCTTTTACCAAAAAGTATGTTGAATACAGCAAATAAGCTATAGAAAAATATCCGCGACACCCTCATTCCGCGAATGAGGGTGTCACATTGTTGTATTGCAAATACCGTAATGTTTTAGAGCATTAGCTACAGCGTGTATCGGACATGCTCATGAGCTATTATACATTAAAGGTGTGACTCTTACCGTCGCTACAGTATAGTCACAACCACAGGGGATAAAAAGTTTCAAACGATGGGGCATTATAACGTGAACGCCGCATTACAAATAATAAAAATACTATATATTTATAATTAATACTGTATCGCAAAAAATTGAGCAAAACATTCATCCAACATACAAGCTTTATAAGTATACGGATAGAAGACTCGTTCTCGCTGACTTTCATAGCCGTAGAAGGATACTTCTAACGTGTAGCATAGCGTATTTTTGGAAAGGCAACTACCCATTGTTCTACAAAATAAAACATGTGACATGATAAAATTTATATATAACATATAGGAGAGATAAATTAAGTATATAACAGCAATTACGTAGTATAATACGAAGTACTTGCTAAGCGTTACGGTTGGTGAATTCTCAACTACCGTGAAAATTGGGCTTTTGTTTGTCATTTGAATAAAAAATGGCCAAAAGTCTAATTTCAAATTATGATACGCCTAGGTATCTTACAGAATTTAATAAGGCAACTACCCATTGTTCTACAAAATAAAACATGTGACATGATAAAATTTATATATAACATATAGGAGAGATAAATTAAGTATATAACAGCAATTACGTAGTATAATACGAAGTACTTGCTAAGCGTTACGGTTGGCGAATTCTCAACTACCGTGAAAATTGGGCTTTTGTTTGTCATTTGAATAAAAAATGGCCAAAAGTCTAATTTCAAATTATGATACGCCTAGGTATCTTACAGAATTTAATAAGGCAACTACCCATTGTTCTACAAAATAAAACATGTGACATGATAAAATTTATATATAACATAGGAGAGATAAATTAAGTATATAACAGCAATTACGTAGTATAATACGAAGTACTTGCTAAGCGTTACGGTTGGCGAATTCTCAACTACCGTGAAAATTGGGCTTTTGTTTGTCATTTGAATAAAAAAAGGCCAAAAGTCTAATTTCAAATTATGATACGCCTAGGTATCTTACAGAATTTAACTCGTAAGACAAAATTCCACATAACAATATAGCTGCGAATCGAACAGTATACAATGTTGAAAAGTACTATCTGCTTGGGTAGTCTGGACACTTCATTCTTTTGCCAACCAGCACTCTGTGTGAAAATGTATTATTACATGCATACGCATGCAGTATATATGAATATAACTGTTTACATAACGATATGTACACATCAATACTTACATATATACATATATACATGTACACACGGTATATTACTTCATATATACCTTCTGATATATACTACAGGAAACGTACTACTTTTAATAAATTTATTCAGCAAAGTCGGTGATTTGCGCCCAAGTATATACAAAAGACACAGAAATTCCAAACTTCATTAACACTTTCAGGCCCAACTCTGCCAGTTGACATTAGCGCATATTGCAACGCGTTATGCAAGCTAGTATATATGTCTCATCATGTTTGTTTGCATGCGCGTCGTTATTCACTCACTTTGCGAAGTTACATAAGGAACCAAGCGACAATTCCCAGGTAGCCCAGTGGTTTGCGTACGCCGTTCTCACTAATGCATTCGGGCGTTAAAGAGTTAAGCATAAAGCCCATCATAAGAAATTTTCAGATATATCGAAAAATGCACTCCCAAGAGTATATAAATATTATTTGCAATCTAAATTATCTCATATATTAATATAAATATCATCTCATATTTATCACAATTATATGAACATTTTCTCAAAATATGGTTTTCGAAAATTTTAAAAATAATTTTCAAAACAAGTAATCTCGTTTAGTAATTTTACGAAAACTTCTTATGGTGGTTTTTAAGTAAAGCTGCATTGTGAGCGTTCACTATAATCAGAGATTAACATATATATGGAAAGACAAATTTTTTTCAGTTCTGCTGAAATTGTTCCATCTCTGCGATCACTTCAAGACCAGAGCCATATTTGCCGAACGGATAAAATAATTTTGATACATATAGCATATTTTTGGCGACCGGTAAATTCAAAAATAAATGTTTATACCAGGCCTCCGGTACGCATGCATAATAAATTTTTGTCACAGCTGTCAGGTTGTGACATTGTTTTGGGCATTTGTCTGACTGTGCATATTGTGCACGTTTGTTAACAGTGCTATGTCAGCAATCATAGCAAATCCCACAGTAATATGTATTTAAAGATTGAGTACAATTTTTAGTCTCACACGTTGTCGTGCAATCGCGCTGCAAAAGCGGCGACCGACTTGCGATACAATATAGCTACTTTAGCGTAGGTGTTGACTAGATACCACATTCCTAGAACTTTGGCAGATCTTAGAATTGTTAAGGGGACGCAATTGCATTTTGAAATTTGAGTCACGAAAACAAATCCTAGTTAAATTAAAGCTAACAGCCTAACCTTGA
Source organism: Trileptium ribeirensis (assembly GCA_030248225.1). Taxonomy (NCBI): domain Eukaryota; kingdom Metazoa; phylum Nematoda; class Enoplea; order Enoplida; family Thoracostomopsidae; genus Trileptium; species Trileptium ribeirensis. Next base: position 14,000 of record JASANE010002695.1, read on the forward strand.
GTGGATTGCTTAAAATATTAAATGTATCTTCTGTACAGTAAAGTATGTCCAACACATTACTGACATTATCGTTCCATGTTTATAGCAAATACATATGCATGGCTTTAAACGTTTAATATCAATTTCGACCTATGTCACTTTTAAGTTCTGGACGTTATATGGTTAACAAAGGAACAGGGTTCGGCAAATCCTAGACAAGACGTGAAATTAGGCTAAGGTTTAGGCTTAATATATCGAGAACGGCATAGCATGCAGTTATTTCGACTCTTATGAGTTACATTAGTCTCATTTGGGATTCACGTTATAATGTCCCCAACAGTTGGAACTTTTGTCCCCTGTAGTGTAGACTATACCGTAAAGACGGTGACAGTGACACCCACACCATATAACAAAATATGAGGGTGTTGGGCACACCCCTAGATACCTCATTTTGGCAATGTAGTATTTCGGTGTTTTATGCTTGCCAATGCGGTGTTTCTAAGGTATCCTGTAGGCCCTATGTAAAATGACCCCACGGGGTGGCGGAAACCCTCAGCAAAACGAAAAAGCAACGACGGTTCATTGACACCGTCTGAAATAAGCCAAACTATTAGCTAGCTTTGTTTGAAATTTATTTGAAACTTTATTCAAAAACACAGGGGTGTCTAAGACACCCTGTAGACTAGGGTGTGCCTGCCACTGTGTGGGGTACATAAGTTCCAAGTGGTGGGGACATTATAACGTGAATCCCGCATCAGTTTCAATCAAAATTTAATGTATTATTTAATATTAAAGTCAACGCCTCTAACCTCCTTCCAGTGCCTTCCTTTCCTGGATCTGTATTAAACTCGGTATTTTCCAAAGAGAAGTCATCAGCAAGTTCAGCGAAAAGTGACGGAAGTACGGCTTGACGTCTAAGCCGGCTAAAATCGCTACCGAATACATTTCCGTACATGAATGCGCCAAGTTTTGTTGAATGTGCATGAATATCGATGTAATACACTACGTTCACTTCCTAAAATGTTTGAATAATTTCAATAATATTTATCAAAAATGTATTCGGCGGAGAAGATGACATTCTGACTATAAAGTTAAAGTTTGAACACGAGCATTACGGCACTAGCAAATAATAGCAGTTTGTTATCCCTACGGGCGCTTGTATAATCTAAAATCTGTAATTTTAACCTTAGCTTCATGATCCCCTTTATGCACAAAAGGCAGGCCATAGGGATTCCATAGTTTTTTTTTAAGTTCTGTTGAATTTGGCTTATAAAAATCATTAGGTTTTCTAGAATCAATCAGCGCGGAATTGGTCAATTTTGAAGATACAGCGCAAGATTTCAGTACCATTTAGTACTCAACTCGACTAGGCACTTCATAAATTACCTACTTCGGAAATATTTATCACAAAAAGTTTTTCCGATTTTTAGGCCCATTGGTACCCAAATATTTCCATAGAACATTTTCTGGATAACTATATAATTTTTATACCATTCGAACCACATAGACTAGCCTAGTTTAAATTAAATTAATTTGTTAGGTTCACGTTATAAGGAATTATTGCCAATTGTTAGAAATCCTAAGCCTAAGGCTAAACCTAAGCATTAGCCCAAGCCTAGTCGTTAACCCGAGAGCCGATTAAGCTCATCTTTAAATAATTCCAGTCAACTCGTTAATGCGGCTAGAACGATATATAAAATTAAACCGTTGGAACCAAAACATGGGAAAGAAAGAAATGTGTATTTTCTGAACCGTCTTTTCACCTGAGCCAAATAGCACAAAAATTATCGCTGCATATACATAATTGGCCAATTTCGGGCTTGAAGGAATTCTAGAATAGACCTGATTACAAAACATAAGATTGTAAAATGGAGCACAATTATGCCCGACAGTTTTAGACTCAAAGTAGGAACATAAAGATAGCTTTCTCTCAAGTTCAATAGCTTTGGTTTACCTATAAAATTAGTGTGAAAAAGTCTTTGGAATGCTGGCTATGCAAAACTTACACTGTCTGAATCGTAATCGAGCATCAGCTTTTTGATCGCATAAATTGTGGGGTGAGCCCAGATAGAAGGCGTTTTCCACTGGCGATTGAGGTCAAATCCAAGAAGAGAGCATCTGAAATACTGCTAGTGCTATTATTTAATATTTTCCTTCCAAACTAAAATTATAATTTTCTCTGAAACCAATCAAAACTATCCTTAACTTGCGTATCTTCGTTAACAACATAGTTTTTGGCTTTTCAGAGTTACTTTTTACATGAATGAGACTTCAGTGCTAGTAGCCCCCTGATGCACAAAACTAAATGAGCCTTGCGGTTTCAAAGTGACTTTCAATGTTTATTATAAAATGCAGTGGTTTGTGTACTAACTTCACATTGCAGCATGTGTTAGTAATTAAATCCATGCAATTTGTTCATATAAACGCGCCTATTATGCAAAGTCCGCAGAGTCGAATTTTCTCTTACATGGCTTTAGTAACTATATAACAATAGTGCGTGATTAAACGCCAACTATTGTTTTAAGAAGTACTACTGATTTTTATACAATACAGAATTGCGTTCAAGAGGAATTATGAAAATGCCAGAACATTTAATTTGTACAAACAAACAACAACAAGAAGCACTGTGTGGATGAATACACGTTGCAAAAATAGTTAGAAAATACAAGACGACAAATATAGACTTCACAACGATGACAACAAAATGTTTTCGAGTCTAAAAAATCTACGCTTGCAGCAAAATTGAACAACTAAAATTTATCCTAAATAGTTTGTCTGTCTTAACTAATTCGGTAGATTTGCGATCCAAGGCACTTTAGATGGCATAAAAATTAAAACGTCTACAACTGTGACACTTTATATAAATTTATTCACTGAAAAATATTTTTGGATATGTAGCACCTCGCTACGCCAGCTAAGCATGCTGTGATCGGGGGTCTGTGGTGTAGTGGTAGTGCCCTAGTCTTGCAAGCTAGAGGTCCGGCTTCGAATCCCGGCTGGTCTAATGTATGATCGTTCTTGGATATTTTCAAATATATCCTGTCATGATTAATTTACTATTATAAATTTTATCAAATGCATTAAAAGCTTTAACATTAAATAATATAAATTATTAATCACCGATATTAAAATCGAATTAAGTAGATTTTAGTTATAGGTTAAGAATAAACTCAACATTTCGTGAAGGAACTTACGTTTCACATTTATTTTACTTCAGCTTATCAGTGTTTTTCAAATTATACAACGTACAAACTTGAGATTTCAAGTTAGTTAATTGTTCCCGCTAACCAGATGAGGTATTATAACTGTTGACTTAAGGTAATTAGACAATGTACAATTCGAATAATTGTTTGATATTGTACTGTTTTAGATTAACCTTGTACTGTTTTAGATTAACCTTAAAAATTTCGATCAGTTTTCGTTTAATGACCACGACGATGCTAAAAAAGTAAAATAAAATTTATACATCGTCCACTTTAAACCTGAACGGGGTAAAAATTTCATAGTAATTTACTGGGTGCTACATAGAAAACAGAATTTAAAAAAAATTGTGGGTGCTGGAAAATTTCATACACGAAGTAATTTTCTGGGTGATTATCTTATAATACAGTAATTACCCATAAATTTATAAAGTTGTATGTGGTCATAAATTGAACGTACCCAGTAATCTCCTGGTGCAGTCAGGACCCAGTAATTTTAATTTAAATTGTTTCCCCACTTTCAGTTCTAAGGTAAAACATACACTACACATATGACTCTAAAATTGTTATGCTTAAAGTACAGAAATTGCACAGGTGTTTTCAAAGCATTTGGTTTGCCCTGTCTCAGGGCAGATTTTTAACACTAATTTGAGGTACCATATACAAAAACTTGTAAGTACAATCATAAAACTGATAGATTTACTCGAAGACAAGTGTTCAAAATCGTTATGATTAAAACTGCTTTAATTTATACCTCATACATCGTACCCTTATATATAATATACAGTATGCGTCAGACGATATACCTGTAGTTTCCAAGGTAGACACCGTCGGAATTTAGCATAGGCACGATTTTGAACACATAAGTTTCTCGCAACTTTTGAGCAATCGCATTATCACTAAGCAGAAATTTGATCAGTCCTAAAATCAACACCGCTAAAATGATTATTGTTCAGTCACGCTTGCTGCATAAATCACAAAATTAAAAGAGCTGCGGGTATTGCTTTTGTAATTATAAACAACCAGAGCCTGGAATTATTCCGTCGGGTTAAATTCGACTGATATGTCGTAAAACTGTCTTCTGTGATGCGAAGCAGCGCATATGCTCTGCATAAATATACACTTTCGTGCAACTTCGACCTTGTTATGAATTGGTGGAACTTTTTACTCACAAAATATGTTGAACTTTTAATGAACAATTGACTTTTAAAAGATTTTTCATATTATGTGGTTGAAAGAAATAGGTAGTCTAATAATAGTAAGAAAAAAACGAAAAACGAAAAACAGCGACAAGTGACAAGTAAAGATCACAAGCTGACAAGTGAACAGACATCTCTACAAGTGCATAAATAGCCTCTAAGGCAATACATATACTTAGAAGTAACAGAGTGGTTTCACTGTATGCTATTGAAACAGACGTGAAAATTTTGGCTAAAGTATGAGGATAAGAAAACACTACTGGCGAGATATGAATTGCTGAAAGATAAGTATAACAAAGCAGTTCTTTGTTTGACCTCGGTGTGCCGGCAGACTATGCAATATTATACTTGTAAGGTATGATTATCCAGATGGTGTCTTTCGTTCCATCGAAAAACCCTTTTGCAGAAACACTGCATGTTGAATGCAGCCACAGACTCAATTCAAAAACTGAATACTATGCTGAAACAATAGAAATATCTGATCAGTTTGTCTCAAATAAAAGCATAGAGGAAAGAGAGCCTTGAAGCAGGTTTTTAAACGCGGCAGCAGCAATATTGCAAACAACATTAATCCGTGTAAATTGGAAAGGTATGTTCGTGCTGCGGGTAATTCATCTAGAGAGAATGTCTGTCTGTTAGCTCACATAGATTCGTATTTGATGGTTAAAGGAGAATGACAAAATCGAGGCAATAGGCTAAACTGCTCAGAAGAGAATGTGGTTCACTGAATTTAACTCAGTCCTAAAGCAATAATCTAGAGTATAAATTGTTACTATATGACATGTTCAACAATATTTTACAAACTTATGATGATCAGCATTCTGCATAATAACATAAAAGATCCGTTAATATCAATAGTAGAAATAACAAACAGCTGATAAAGAAAGTTCCTCGGAAACCAAAATATTAATAGATAGATGTACTTTGTTAGGAAACATCTTAAGCCAGAAAAATCCATGGCACTGACAAGTAACTAGTTCATTGAAGAGTCTTATGAAAGATAAATGACACATGCCACATTGTAGTTTAAAAAAGAATATAGTAAACTGAGTTTGACAAGGCGTTTGCGTCTTTGAAACTCATAAAATAGCAGCTCATTGCAACAAAATTTACAATCCTCACGTATATCCATAAATAATAATAAAGCATCTCTGTTTATATTTTTGCTAATCTAAATAATTTCTATTAATTGAGTGTGTTTATTTTGAGCAAAATTGTGTTTTAACACCAAATGTTTTTATGACGATAGTGTAGTAAAAATCCTTTTGAAATGGAGAACAAGAACAGAGTACAAATATATAGTCAAGGAATCGCGGTAGATTAAAGACAAGTAAGTTTGTTTATTTTAATTTCCGAAAATACTTACAGCTAAAATCGCATGACAATGAAGTTATATAAACTAAAACGGTTGTGCGTAAAACAAATTTTTTAGTTAAATTCTGAAGCATAGGAATTGTATTATAGTACCATTTTAAGTAAACGCTACCACCAGAATGTTAAGACGTAAATAGCGAAACAGTAAAAATACCTTCGCATATAATCGATGCCGGCGTTTCACCAGGATGTACACGAGCAGATATTAGAATTATTTGTTGAACCTGATCGGAGGCAAGATTTTGGTTTGATGGCTCGGTGATTGTGATCAAATCCAGAGATCTGTGTTGCTAAAACAGATTAGTTGAAATAATAACAACATAACCATAATATTTCTGAGAATGTTAGCAAAATTGAAAATGTTGTCTTGCGGAAACTATTCCAACACAGCGCTGTACTACTTCAAAAGATTTAAATAAATAACACGCAAAGTGAGTGGAAACGAAGCGAATGTAAGCTACTTTGAGCTTATTGACGATTTTGTCGTTCAAATTCATGTCCCTAAGTCCGCTTAAAGTCGGCATATATGTGACCGGCTACGGTCATTTTAGCCATAAAACAAAACCGAACAACTCTTGATTTCTTCTTCCAATGGCCAAAAAGTCAAAAAGCTTTTGAATTTTATAATAATTCACAAATGTTAAGAAAAATTATAAACTTGTACATGTCCTATTTGATGCTTACTATGCAAATTCAATTGGTTTTAACAAATCCGAAAACATATGAACACGTTCAATTAACATTCAACCATCTGTATTGGAAAAGTGGCGGAATTGGACTATATTTGGTGCCAAACTTTATCAAATTTTGCTCCGGAATTGTCCCACATGGTTAATAACAAAGCCAATGTGATCTTAAAGCAACGAAGCCAACTTGTTTAACCGGATAAATAACTCTATAATCCCATAGTACACCCCTACAGTCAAAAAACTTGCTTTGTAAAAATTTTAAAATTTCCAGTTTTTGGTGCATTTTTAACTTTTGGCATAGCTCCAAAATGGCAGCTCTGACGAAAAATACATAACGGGCAAGGTACACTCCAGGAGAAAATTCTGCGCGGTGGACCCAATTTTTCCCTGTGTAATCTCTATCTCGCGGTATGGGTCGCGAAAGAAAGATATCCGTATGGCCAAACTTCAAAAAATATGACTGTTGACACATTTGGTGTCCACTTTGATAAAGTAGACGTGGTTTAGCGCCTAATGAAAGGGGTCAAATAGCATGAATTTGTGATCAAGTAAAAAAAATTTATGAAGATTTACTCACCCGCCGATGAGTTATGATCATCACTGACAGACAAAAAATAAATTTTCATGATGTTTGGCGCTAGCAAAGCTACTTGTGGAAAATCCGATCGCTTCGCTTCCATTTCAATAACAATAATTACTCTGCAATGACAGAGCCATACAAACCGTTCTCTATGGCTATTCCAAATACCATTACACAGCAATGTAAAATGAATTTGAGGCAAAACAAAACACCAAGCCGTTAATATTCTAGAGGAAATTTTATTCTCTGATCATGCCTGAAATACCTATATTTATGATCATAGCATCGAAAGGCTTGTATTCGACACAATTTATTTATGTAGCAAAGTTCTGTGTAGATTGTACGAAGTATTTTCCGTGCACTTTTACAAGAAATTTTTATACCTTTTGATACAGAAGATTGTGTCCCATAAAAATGTGGTAAAATGTGTAATGTGGGTTAGTGTAACTGGGTGTTATGTCTTTAAATCAAAGATTCCTTGATAAAATTGATTGAGCGGTAGTTATTAACGAAAAACAAAGTCAATTTTATCACAGCTTCACACCAGAAATTATACGAAACAATTTACGATATTTTAGTCCGTTGTAGCATCGATCTTGCAGTTTTAGTATGGTGCGTTTGGTAAATTTGATAAATATCTCTGCGTTATGCATAGGCTAATTTCTACAGTTATAATCATAAGATCGAAAGTCTGGCAAACTTCTGTATAAGTTGTGTCGAGTATTTTTCTTATACTTTTCCTAGAAAATTTTATACCTTTTGATACAATAGTTTATGTTCCATAAACAAAGACGCACGTATAAAGACATGAACCATACATAGATGTAAATGTTTGCAAAGTACACTGCAATACAAACGAGCTGGCAATATTACAAATCTAATGTACTCACTGCCTAAGCACAGTCGAAGAGTTTACCGATGCAACAAATTACTAGAGTAAACCTAAAATCTAATCACTCGGTCAATAAATACAAATATGTTACCATTGTCACAGTGAGCAAATCTAGCGAGAAACATGGCTTTTTGGCTTACAAATCAACTGTGCTTCTCTTTGCATTGTTTTACTTTGCTTTTCGTTGCTTTCAGACATTGCTTTTACAAATCAAAGGTACTCAAAACCTGAACACATTCGAAGGTGTTTACCGGTATAACAGGCAATTTGACGAAACTAGAAATCTAATCATTATGTCACTAACAATGCCTTACCACTGTCAGACCAAGCAAATCTCTCGAGAAACAAGGTTTTTTAGCTTTTTCACATTCGGTTAAAAACTGTTGTAACAGCGAATAGGTATACGGGTAGCAGTAGGCAAAATAGTAAGTATCGTCTGGAGAATCGAAAGCAAACGCAAACGACATGACAAAATTACGGTCGTGATCGATTGAACGATAATAGTGAACGTGACGTGGTGGAATTCGTTGCCTGAAATATATCAATATGAACTACTTTGGAGAAAACCGATCAACCCTGATTGTGAAACAAATATTTATGACGATGTTCAACAAGAGTTTCAAAGTGGCATTATATGATTTGCTTTACATATAGTGCGTGATAACCGATGCCGAATCGCAAACCTTTGTTACGGAAAAAGATGCTGATTTTTGTTCGGTTTTTTGCTTACCGAAAATTGGTAAAATCAAATCCAAGCGCCAAAAATTATTATTTGGCTCAAACTTTGGCAATCTTCAATTTGCAGAAATTCAGTTTATATTTTATTCTTTCGATTTGAGTTATATTTAGAACACTTTACAGTTGCTTAATTCCATGTCTCTCGTAATTTTTGGATGGTTCGCTTCAAGCTCATTTTTCCATTATTCAATTTGTCTCGGCGTACTGCGTCGAAATATGTCACCCTCTACGACTAGATGTACATTGAAATCTAAAATTACAAACTCGTTTTCATCTGACATAGACTTCGCTTAAGGGCGCCGCCAAATGGAGCAGGGGCATCCCCTTAACTTTTTGCTGACAAACGTGAAAACATTAACTGGTGTGGTTATAACAAAATGACCGACCGGTCGCCTCCACTTTTTGGCAGCGCGCTTCACTTTTAAAGAGCTTTTGAAGACACCTGGGTGTGCTGTCAACATAAACTTAGCTACGGCTCGGTATGAACAGTAAAAAAATTGTGCTAGCCACAGGCCGGTGGCTTCAAACTAGTGCGGAGCTTGCCGAAGGACAGCCGCGGACACAGGCCCGGTTTGCACTAGTATGCATTATATATCTAAATATTTACAATTGAGTGTAGAATGTTAGGCGTCAGCGTATTGATTTAAATAGCTTCCTTCTCTGTCCCTAAACCCAATTTAGTTTTGGTTCGTGAATGCGCGATGATATGACAAAACCCGTCATGAAAAAGTCATGATCGCATCTATATTTTGTCTAAAAGGTAATCGCAAAATTTTTTGGTAAATAAAAACAAAAACGATACATCTAAAATAAATACATTGTAAAATTAAATAAATGCGACTGAAATGGATTTGATACATTAAGTTAGAGGCAACTGGAACGTTGGGAAGCGGGAATATATTAGTCAAGTGCATTGCATAAAATCTTCCTATTCTTTTTCTTTGCAACATGAATAAATCAATAATTTTGAAGAATATCAAGGTGGTTAGATCATGCGCAGCCATAAGGTGACTCAGCGAAAGTACATTCATTGCATTTTTAAACAAATTCATCTTAAAATATGTTTATAATTGTATTTTGGTTGTGAAAAACATAAGATCGGCTAAAAGTGATCAATAGCGAGTGAAGACCGAAAATTAACCAAATCAATCTAAACAAAAACAAATAAAATATGGTTTAATAACAAATAACCCAATATGGTTCACAAACGAATATATCAATATGTCTTAATGATAACAAAAAAACTCGGAAAGAAAATAACAACTAATCACATAGAATTGATTTTATTTTTTTATAATCACTAAACCAAAGAATAAACATAATATTAATATGTTTCAGATCAAGCACAATATGACCTTATGAAAGCCGATAACTTATAATCGAAAAAAGACATTAGATTTTTTATTTAAAATTTGTGAACTTCAAATTCCATATCCCTTCAAGGGCTCTAACTTCAATTTCAACCATAGTCTCGATCGCCAGAAACTATAACCCCCGGGATGAATAATTTTGCGAACACCTTTAGGCACATTGAGTTTTAGTTGCATCAGTGCTTGAAAATTCAATTGAGCGTAAATACAGTGGTGTTTCAAAGTTGTGCGTCCACTTGTAAGCTTTAACGTTTAGACTGTCAATTTAAAAAATTTATGCGGCGTTCACGTTATAATGTCCTAATGTTTAGAACCTATGTATCCCACATGGTGTCAGGCACACTATGGACAACTAGGCGGCCTAGACACCCCACGTTTTTTTTAAATGTTTTAAAGGGTAGTTAGCAAGGAATATTGCCGGTTTTCGATGGTGTGTTTTTCGTTAATTTTATTGAACGTGTGCGGCATATTCTGCCAACATGCATATGATCTAGATACAAGTTTTGCGCGAAACTGGTAACTAAGAGTATGTACGACACCGTCAACAAAATTTAGTAGATTGGGGTATATCGGATACCCTCAAAATTGATTTACGGTATGTCTGTAATCCTGTCTATCTATGAGATAGGGTTGCCACTACAGAGGGCAAAAGTTCCAAACTGTGGGAAGTGGGAGACACTATAGCTTGACCTCCACATTATAAAGTATAAAAAATTAACCATTTTGTTCTTGATGTTGAACGGACCAACGGTGCCATTCCATCACTGTACAGTGATTTCACTTTGCTGAAGTTGACAATATTGAATATCACTTTCTGAAAATACGTAATGCAACGTGTGTAACTTGGCGATGGCTAACAAATAAGATTCATTTTAACACAATACGAAAATATGTCAAACACTGTGTTGTATATGAAATTTCTTACAATGCCCGAAATGGGACATTCAATGGGACGTGGTCCTAATTTTTTTTGAGGAATAAATCGTTACGTGGTTAGAAGGCTTGATATAGCAACGTCGTAAAACCATTTGTTGAGACTAAACTGTAAAAGGAAATATCTTACAAATACGATAATAGGTTATTACTATTATGAGCCAGCGTAATGTTGCGGTGATAAAACTTGAGCTCATGGAGCCTGGACCTGCCTAGAACTTTTGAGATCCGGGCTGGTCCGGTTGCATCACTACTATTCAAATGCTTCTGTCAAATACTTCCTTACTATATTACAAATACTTTCCATGAATTTAAGAGAAGTTTCTTTGAAAATTGGAGCCCCAGATTTGTTTTAAAATTAAAGAACTAAACCTTGAAATTTAAAAGAATTATCTATTAAAGAATTATCTTATATAGAATTATCTTTCAAATTTCGAAGAAAATTTATTTGAATTTTAAAATAATATGTCGTGGTGGGAAAATCAAAAAAACTTCTCTTAAATTTCATGGAAAGTATTTAATTGTAATTGTTAGTCCCACTTGCAGGCAATGTAGAATGAAGCGTATACAGCAGATGTACGCACTGCAAGTATTTTACACGTATAATCACATAACATTATTAATTTACACTTTCATGGGTTTACAGAGTAGCGCCTAAGTAGTAAATCACCTCTTTCTCCGTTATTCCACTCTGCGTTTGTTAAACACCCCTATGACCAAATAACAGCGGGTTCAATGAGAAAGAACTACAAACCTAAAGCTTCAAGTATATACGTATTCTGTGGTTACATTCTTCAGTGTTGAGTTGGTGCTAGCTAGCCTGGATGACATATGGCATGCTGATTTCGTTGAACGCTTTGTTAAGTGTGTTGCAGCTTTTTAAAGTAAAAGCCTCAAAATTGAATGCTGAAAGCAAGTTTCAACGCTATACGATCCGTCCCGGTACCGGATTTTATTCCAGGAGGCTCCGCTTTGCATCACCGCCCCGTAGAACAACAGTATTCGGTTGCAAGAGAGCAGAATATATCATTGGACAGACGGATACCAATACACCTTGGCACTTAAATCACGACACTACAGCCGTCACGTTGGCGGTACTAAGCCACTGAACGTTGGATTTCGATGTCGCTGGCACTGTCTACATTAGTTCTTACAAAACAATTTCACTATAGATATGAAATAAGGCTCCAAAGTGTTTAAGATACTATTTATAACTTCAGTAGCATTATCTGCTCAATTATTATTACCTGATCTTTTAATACGTTTCCAACGGAAAAATAGAACCAAAGCCTTTGTCGTGGATTGCATGTATCAGGACGAAGATATAAATCGTATTCGCAAGGATTTATTGAAGCAACAGAAGCGAGATTTCCTAGAATATGTAATACTAAAGTTGACATTGCACAAACAAATGTTGCAACAATTTATGCTCTCGGTTTTGGAGACAACACTTGTTTCAAAGAGCGAAAAAGCTATGAATTACGCCTTTTCAAGTGCGTCGCAATATCTTCAAGTCAAGAGAGGCAATAAAAACTAACGGGTAGTGTTTATTTTATAAAATATAAATTATTTAAATTTGTCTTGTCTATCACTAAAAAGTACGGACATATCTTCCTTTTGCGAGGCCTTTCGAACATTCCACATTACTGTATTTTTAGAGAACCGTGGAACAGATTATTACAGCGGTCTAATTCGGGAGTACACACCGATACGATACTATGGAATTTTATGAAAGACAATCCAAAAAGAGGGTTTAAATTAAAATAGCAAAAGAAATTGCTTTGTGGCGTAACAAACTTTAAAACAGTCAATTTAATACGTTCTTAACGATACTACGGTTTTATATTAATACAGTATTATTAAAATGTATATATAACATGTTCGTACATCCTATAATCAATGTTTTAGGCAGTACAGTGTAATATATAATGAGTCTCCGCTTTTGATTTTAATATAAAACCAAGTTCATAGAAGCAATGCTGCTATAAATTTACGAAGGAAAATTTATAGCTTAAGTGACTGGCCATCGTGATCTCATTAAGTTCTATTTGTTCTATAAAACATTTTACTACGGAATTTTTCAGATATAATAATAAAATGTCGTAAAACTCAAGATTTAATCGTTTGTCAGCCTTCTATGACCTTTTACGCCTAAAAATGTGTAAAACATTTCTTGAATAATTGTAGAGTTTTGTGTGAGCGAGCACAGTATACATATAGTGAAAAATATTTACATGAAAGGTAAAATTTCTTCCGAACTTTTAAGTCATTCCCATTTGAGCCCCATCATGGAATGACTTGAAATTTAAAGCTTTGGTTGATTTTCACACAAACTTTCTAGAATTCCATTCCTGCGTTTTTTGTAACATTTAAATGAAATTGCTAAAGAATTTCTCAAGAACTATGTTATCGCTTCCCAAATATGAAAAATAAAAGAAAGGTTTGAATTAACCATGCGAGATTTAGATCTTAAAAACGTTGTGCTGATATATTTGCTAGCATTTTCTTATAACTCAGTGTAAATATATATTGACACTGTAATAAAGATACCTGATTCAAACATAGCATCAAAAACTAAATGTCCGGCCTTCGCAGATGAATGTTCAGTGGATCGCCCAGGCGGCCTGGCACAATGTAAATTTACGTTTCCCAGGATGGGTTCTTTGGAAAGATCCTTGATTATACAGGCAAGATCTGAGCTAGGGATGTTAAAACTGTCCGGACTTGAGTCGGTTGACGACGTTGAAGGCGCTGCTTGAAATGGAAGCTCGTGTTTGAACATTCTTTGACTTTGTTGTTCATGCAGCGTTGTCGATCACAAGTGTATTACCTAATGTTTTACACTTTTATTGTTTGTTAAACCCAGTAAATGAGTTATATAGTTGTTGAATAAATTTTTTAAAGTGGTTTTATATATACATAATGAACATTAATTTGATAAACATATCGATTAAGAAAGGCAGAGAGAACGTAATGCTGAAATTCAATATTATTGCGGGTTAAAATACAATAAAGCGTTGATCAAAAGTTTAGTTTAATACTATCCTGGCATTTTACACTTTTATTATCTGTTGTTCCAAGTAAATGAATAAATGTGTTTCAAATTCGCTGAATAAACGCAGTGAGCATTTATGTTTTGCCAAATATAGTTATTGTAGAGTGAGAGAAGGTTATCCTGAAAGGCACAGTTTTATTACTGGATATAACTTGTTGAAATTACACTGGTATGGCGTACCAAAATTATATGCTATTTCGGCGCGTAGATTTAATTGTAATTCTAACGTGTCGTAATATAAAAAATAGCATACCAATTAACAGTAAAATAATACCAAACAATTGCCTAATTAGGTTTTACATAAAGAATGTATAACAACTGAAATACGCGTCCAAAAGTGTGAATGGAAACATTTTAGAAGCAACTTTATGTGTGCTAATATATTGCGACTCTACTTCGGATATATCATATGTTTTTGTATGGACTTTCGAAAAATAAAATTGTGTAAAAAATCCTCAAATGGCGCCTGTAAACGGTACTTCAATGCACGGAGTACATGCAACAAGCTGAAATGATTTACAAACTTTACCAGATAAAGGCGAACTGGATATTATAGCAATTTCCGAAACCTAGCTTGATAATACTCTGCCTGACTCACTGTTTACAACGAATAGTTCCAAGGTGTTTTAGGAAAGCCAGATTTCATAGGAGGCGAGATTGCGATAATTGTTTACTCCAAATTTCCTTGCTGTTGTTTGCAATACGCTGTAAATTCTAATAGCAATGAAATTGTTGTTAAAAACATATTTATACCAACGAAACATAGAATAGTGTGTGTATACAGACCGCCTAATGCTTCCCCATACTATAGAAATTTAATGCAAACGTATTACAGTCATGTCGGATGCAAAGTGGCCCATTACTATAATGGATGATTTCAACCTTCCGCACATTTGTGAAAATTATAACGCATCCATTACCTACGAATATCAGTGCTTCATGCAAATGTTAAAAACAAGTTTATGAAATTGATTGATTGATCTCAAAACTAGAGGAGAAAATATACTTGATTTTACTGTTAACATCATCTGAACAAAGCGTATTTCATATTCGGCAAGGAAACGTTTTGGAGCTTGTGATCATTTGTCACAAATGTGCCATACGCGCTTGCAGAACATGAATAACACATATGTGCAAGATTTGCGAAAAGCTAAATATACTGAACTAAATAATTACTTCATTTCCGCAGATACAGTTGAGTCCAAGAGAAATGAAATCGCTTTGTACAAATTTTAAATCACTCTTGCAACCAATATGCACCTCAAAAACTTAAAAGTTACTATCACAGAACTAAATATCCAAAATACATTTCAGATCTGCTAATCAAAAAACTAAACTTCAGCGACTAGAAAACTCCCGAAAGAGTTTACAGCATATTAAGATCGTAGTAAAAATACTCAAAGCCGTTCTTTCTATTAAATAGAATCTCGAACGCAAATTACTAAATTCGGGAAATTTGCATAACGTTTCAAATACGTTAATGTCGCTGCTTGGCCACAGGGGAACGTGCTTGGCCTAACACTATTTCTTATGTATATAAATGATATTATGTGTATTATAAATGTAAACTATAAACTCTTTGCTGATGATGTGAAATTATACAGCTGCGCCCCAAATTCGAAAACAGAAGAACTCCAACAAAATATTCAAACCTCTCCTAAGCAGAAATCAAGCTTGTGCTGATATGTGGCAGTTAAAACTTTCATCAACAAAATGCAGTATTTTGCACCTAGGAAGAAATAACACCTGACCACCTTATGTCCTTAACAATGAAATTGTCTCGCCAGTTGATTACTACAAAGACCTAGGTCTCGTTACAACTAAAGATCTTAAATCTTCAATATACTGTAGGCATATCTGCAAAAATCCTATCTAATAATATATACTATTTTGATGCTTTTGACAAGCAACATAACGATCCTTGTGCGCGCTTACCCATCTTAGGTAGACCACTACTCGAGTATTCCACTCAAGTTTCGTCACCGTGCTACTTAAATGATATTGATGCTATAGAAGCTATGTACCTGTAGTTCACTCGTAGATTATATGTTAAGGCAAGCATTGAGCCAAAGTCATATGTATCTTGGTTTCGTCATCTACAACTAATGTTGCTAGAGGAGCGACGACTCTATTTTAACTTGCAAATTGTTTTCAAATGTTTGCACGACGATACTGATCTAAACATGGATGATTTGTTCGGTATTCACAATCAAACCTGAGAGGTAACAGTTCCAAAGCTATATAAACCATAGCCCAGAAAAATCACATCGAAGCACGTTTTTTTCAAACTGCGTAATTGACTCTTAACACTCCATACCTGAATCTGCTGAAAAGCTCTAGTCGGAGACGGGAACCCAAATGTTTTCGGAAACTCCTAAAACTGGTAGATTTCTCAAATTACTTAAAATTTAACAGAGACCTACGAATCAGATGTAGGCCGTGGTATTCACGTCCTTTCAGTTCTATTTAGTTTGCTGTAGTTTGTTCAGAGGTTTTTTAAACTAGATAAATGTATATAATTGCATATTACATATGGTTTTTGCAGTAAACTACTTTGTTGTTGTTAATATTGTTGCATAAATATAAATGCTTAAGTTAGCTAAATCTGTCATCCGAAAATATATAAAATTTTCTAATTTTTGCGGTGAAAATAGGAAACAGAAATTAAGTAAGACGACTACAACTTCCATCTCGTCCATGTTTCTGTTGAATTTTACGTGATCGTTTCGTGTTATATTTTTAAAAAGTTGCTTAAAAATTATTGAACTCAAAACTGAGAAAAGAAACCTTGGGAATATTGATTGTATTGTCTTATTCCAATTTTTAACATAGCGTCATGCAAACGGGTAATATAAATATGATAAAGATACATAGTGCCTTCATACAAAAATATATAACGTTATAACCACAAAATCATATATCGATTGATATCACCGTAACAATACGTATATCGGGTTTGTTACGGATGAACTGCATCAACGCAATACGCATTGTTTAACTTATATCACATAACAATGGCATTTAGACTCACATTGCTCAATCAATACACACATAAAAGTCAGTAACACTCATATCTTCACCAGAGCGTATTTAACTTTCTTTGCAGGAACAACCTGGTACTGCCGTGTTGTGCAGGGCTTAAAAGCATTACATAAATTAACAATTGCCTCAAAAAACAGTCTCAAAGTACCGACAATTTATAACAGAATTAGATTACTGCATTGGTTTAAAAAGTCTATTCATCGCAGTGAATTTATCTTCCTCCTCAGTTTTGTCAACTAGAGGCGACCTAAAACGGATTAATCGCTAGACATTTTTACAACGGCATATATATATATGAACATTATATAGATAACAAAGCCATGACATCATGTCATTTCCGTCATAAATCAATACTGTATTTAAATACTGTAGATACTCAATATAGCACAAAGAAAATTAACCAGTGCTTGGGAAAGACTAGGTCGCACCAACGATCAACCATTAATTCGTCCGCTACTGTTCGTTTTAGTTCTAAGTGTTAGACGCATGTACGATAGCAACGCAATTGAATCTTTTATAACCGTCAGCCTGCAAGCAGCTTGCAGAATGCCTATGGTAGTCTGCTTCTAATACATTCCTCGGATTGTGAGTAACAGCAAAAATGTTACCTTTCTTAAGGATTCATTTTTTCGAAAACAAGATTTATTTAACCAGAACGTATTAGAAAAGCGACAATTACTTTGCTAGCCCCCATTAGAAAAATATTATTTGACCGCGCTGGATTTAGTTATCAGCGCAACCATATTACCGACCTCGGAAACTGACATAGAAATTGACAAGATCAGCTGCGCGGAAACAACGCAATTCTAATAGCATATTCCAACCGGATATTTGCAGATTATTTTATGATTAGATGACAAAAAATTTTCAAGCTGACTTTCTAAAATAAATGCATGTATACAATGTACATTACTAAAATTGAAACCAAAAACGGACAACATATTATCATTCGTAAAGCCACAAGCGATATTTTCTTAGCCAGCTATTGAATATTCAGCCATCAAATTTTCAACTGAGTATAATATCTTTTACAGACACAGAAATATCAAATGCAAACTGAAAGAGTAACTACGCCAAATTGTAAGAAGAGAAAACGAAGGCTAAATCGCCACAAGTCATGCTCAAATGCCAGGATGTATTAAATTGGCTTTAATCATAGTATTGAATAATATATGAATAAATCCAACGGTTGAAACACAAAAAAATTAGAGAATTTTCAAACGCACCAAATTATTTTGTATCAAACGCAAAATGAGAGAGTAACTACGCCAAATGGTAAAAGAGAAAATCTAAGGCTAAGTCGCAACAAGTCATGCTCAAATGGCAGGATGTATTAATATGGCTTTAATCATAGTATTGAATAATATATGAATAAATCCAACGGTTGGAATACACAAAAAAAATTAGAGAATTTGCACTCGCACCAAATTATTTAGTAGAGGCTAAAAATTTTTATTTTAGAGTAGTAGCGACAAAAGTATGCTTCCTTTGACACACTTTCCAGAAGGGCAAAAGCCAATTCTGAAATTTCGGAAGATATGGAAAAAGCTGGAATAACTAATCAGAGATCGTTTTCGAAATACAGCTAATCCAATAATAATTCACATACTAAATTGTGTTCTGAAAAAAAGACGCAAAATAATAATCTTCGGAATAATTTCTTCGAGCTGCGTAAATGGATCTAGTACAAATAGTTAAGAACCTAGATTCATCGGAGTAATTAATAAGTAAATTTAATCGGAGGCAACCATGCCGACTGTTGCCAGTTATTAAAATTTTTTTCAACACTGAAACAAATTTGATAATTTAATTTTTTCCTTACTTGTTGACGCGTTTTGTAAGCTATCCAAGTAAGTGGCTAAATTGAACGAATAAAAAACTCGGAAGCAGTCATAAAGCATAGCTGTCCCAAATATTGAAACAGTCACTAATTCCATAGCTGTGACAATGAATATACAAATAAATATAAACAAATGAAAACAAATATATGATAATAAAATATACATACGAAAAAAATTGTACTAATATACATAAATAAATATTTAGATACATACGACCAAGAGTTTACGATGATTTCTTGAGATGAGTATGACATTCTTCGAAATCAAATCACCATATAAACGCGTCGGGCATAACGCTATTTATTTCTAATTTACCCCGACTCAGTCAATATGGATTACCCTCATCCCTTTTGGAGTGTTATGATATCTTAGACAAAAATTTTTCCGACCCCACCTTTGAGGCGGTTATCACGACCCCCTCAAAACTGGTTTGTGGTTGAACAAAAATTCTTTTCAAACTACCCCCCCCAAAAAAATTGGGCGATGGATCGGAACAAATTTTTGTATGTGATACCATGTCCCTGCCTTCAAAAGTTATGTGGATAATCCCCACAACCATGGGGTTAAGGTCGAAATGTATCGCGCCATTTCGACGCGTTTATAGGGTGATTTCGATGAGTGTCGTACTGTTCTCAAGAAATGATCACACACGCTTGATATGACATATCAAATTCAGCAGGTTTCAGTTTTACACAACGAACCTTTCCCGAAACGCATGAGCAAAGTACTCATGGCCATTTAGGCCGGAATTTGAATTCAGTACAAATAATATGGGAATTATCAACACATGGCTTAGCTGAAGCTAAATTGCCTAAAATTAGACTAATATTTTACGCTTATACTGAACCAAAGATTATCGCTTGATTTACGTAACTGAGCTCAACGCCTTCGAATCCAACACTAAGCTGGTAGATCAGCTAAAAATCAAACTCCCTTAAGAATTACTTGAACCACTCTTGGTAGACTTGGAGAAACAAGTTTAGGAAAGCTTGAAAAGACATAAAAATCGCAACTCAGGTGTTTGAAAATTTAAAACATGGCTTGCTTGTAAGTAATCAGAAAGTAATACCCAAGTATTAAGTGTAATTGTATATTTGCTTTGAATCAATGGCACAAACGCCGCCAAAAATGTGGTGGAGATGGAGCACTGTACCCTCTAAAGATATCTGGGGGACGGTGCGCAATACAATGGGGCAAATGCGGGTGCAGGGCTGACGGTGCTCAGTGCGCTCGAAAGATACCTGGGGCCGGGGCGCAATACAATGGGGCAAATCCGGGTGCAGGGGTGACGGTGCTTAGTACGCTTGGAATATATCCGGGAACGGTGCGCAATACAATCGGGAAAATGCGGGTGCAGGGGTGACGGTGCTCAGTGCGCTCCAAAGGTATCAGGGGACGGTGCTCAGTACGCTCGAAAGATACCAGGGGACGGTGCGCATTACAGTCGGGAAAATGCGGGGGCAGGGCTGACGGTGCTCAGTATGCTCGACAGATATCAGGGGACGGTGCGCACTACAATCGAGAAAATGCGGCTACAGGGTGACGGTGCTCAGTACGCTCGAAAGATATCAGGGAACGTTGCGCAATACAATCGAGAAAATGCGGGGACAGGGGTGACGATGCTCAGTATGCGCGAAAGATACCAGGGGATGGTGCGCAATACAATCGAGAAAATGTGGGGACAGGGGTGACGGTGCTCAGTATGCTCGAAAGATATCAGAGGACGGTGCGCAATACAATCGAGAAAATGCGGGGGCAGCGTGACGGTGCTCAGTACGCTCGAAATATATCAGGAGACGGTGCGCAATACAATCGAGAAAATGCGGGGACAGGGGTGACGGTGCTCAGTACGCTCGAAATATATCAGGAGACGGTGCGCAATACAATCGAGAAAATGCGGGGCAGGGGTGACGGTGCTCAGTACGCTCGAACGATATCAGGGGCGGTGCGCAATACAATCGAGAAAATGCGGGGGCACGGGCGGGATGGAGTACTATCTTACAACCATTGCACGTAGGTTACACGAGATTATACATGCTTGACAAACTTGAGGTATTTCGGGGGCAAAGGGACGAACGACCTACATATCTTCATTAAGATGGACATATTTATGGGGACATGCGTCTCCCCATCCCTAACGGTGTTTGCGCCCAGGAATAAAATTAATTCACTAATTGTTTAATCAAAGTATCTAATATTATCAAAAAATCTGCCTGTTAATCTTCAATTATTGTGGGAAATCTAAACGTGTGTAGTCGAACCCGAGAAGACAAATTTTGTCAAGCTTAGTTAAGGTGGGTTTATTTGGAGTTAAGATATTGTTCAGAGCAGTAAACCAAGGTTGTTAATTTAATATCTCTAGATTATATTAGATTGTTCAGTGTACTAAAGGTTTAATATTTCAAATTCACAGGAATATATCTCTAATTTTAATAATATATTTTCTTAGTGTGGCGTTGTGATTAAGCCTGGGACATAGTCCATGAATGTTTTGATCGTTTCAATTGATTTCGAATGAAATATAATAACTATAACAAGCGTAACTAGAATTTTTTATATCAGAAGAGTAGATGAACAAGCACCCGAAACACAACACAAGAACTCTTCAAAACAAAAAGTCTAAAAAAAACAGCAAAAAAACGCAAAAAAAAAAAAAACAAAAAAAACACCGCAAAAAAAGCGGAACCCCCAAAACCCACGCCGAAGGAGCCCCAAAAACATATGTCTGAGACGAGAAATAAAACAAGTATTCAGATTGTTTTGAGACTTTATTATGCACATCTAAAGTAGGTGTCGGTGTCTAAGGTCCGTTGGCTTAGGGGGTGGATGATTTGGGTTTCCCGTCTGGGTTGAGGTTACTGTAGACATAGTACATTTTTAATAAGTTTTAGAAACCCATAATTTTCCCCATTTCTGATAATAATATTATCCGATTTTTGCAACTAAAATTTCTACAATTTTGCCAATTTCGCCGATAGAAATTGCGAAAATTTACTACACATCTTAGGCGCGGGGGATAGATATTCGTTGTGTGGCCATAGTGGAACCAAACATGGCTTAAAATGAGGGCACGATACTTACGAGGTAAGCACCACCAAACATAAAACATGAAAGGAGGGCACGATACTTAGGAGGTAAGCACCACCAAACATAAAACATGAAAGAAGGGCGCGATACTTGGTAAGCACTATCAACCATAAAACATGAAAGGAGGGCACGATCCTTAGGAGGTAAGCACCATCAACTATAAAACATGAAAGGAGGGCACGAGACTTAGGAGGTAAGCACCACCAACCATAAAACATGAAAGGAGGGCACGATACTTAGGAGGTAAGCGCCACCAACCATAAACATGTATAAAATGCTCTCACCTCTATATTTCGTGCGCACAATAATAAACAACTAAAGTTGATCGACATAACCGGAGTTAGGGTAGATGGATGTCCAAGGAACAACTTAACTTTAATATTGAATATTTGACTATGAAGCTACATCCATTCAATAAAACCTTCGTACCCCACCACCACTGTAAAAATGGTGCATCAAAATATACCCAAAATTTATTAAAAACAAAAATTAGAACTTAAGTTTTTTAAATCTTACGGAACTTCATTAAATTCTCTTGTAACAAACTTTGCTTTATAAGTCACAGAACTGTATATATAGCAAAAATTCAATGAAATGTTGCGTGTGGTGGTAAAAATGACACATGGTGGTAAAAGCATTTTTGATAACCTCTGTTTGACTTAATTTGCCTTGAAACGTTACTAGTCTTAGCAATTTCGATTCTGACTACATATTAATTAGATATATTTCAAATGTGGCAGTAACATAGCCAAATTAAAGCGCTCAATCGTTGATACGTAATGAAAAGCCCACAGCTGTGTTCAAAGTAATGAGCCTAAGATAAATACGCACAAAAGTAATTATTCGCGTTACATAACTTCACCAGAACATGGTGTTTATCGCTGCTTGAAGCTTCCGCTATTGCTCTAGTGTTTCTATGAACTCTAGCACAATAATGCTTGGTTATAATTTAAATGCAATAACTATATTGCCGACATTACATACCAGAAGCAAAAATCTACAACATACATGCCGAAGCAGTGATTCAGGGAGGCTACCCCACTGGCTCCTCAGACACAGCCACCAAAATCCTGGTCAACCCCTCCTCCAGACGGTACCACCCTACCACAGTGAGGCTCCGCACCCCCCCTTCTCAAACATTTGGCAAATAGTAGGGTGAAAATGGCACAAATAAGGTTGCGACGGGGGGAGGTCGTCAACTTTTTGTGTGGGCACCCGCTCTGCCGACCTCCCCCCCCCGATGGTGTCCACTTCCCTGCTGAGACGACCTCCCTTCCAGCCGACCTCAGCTACCCCCTGAGACCTCGGAGCGTATGTTATGTATGACCATAATTATGTATTATCTAACCTCAGGGAAATTTATTGTTCCCACAAAATAATGTAGCGTTCGGAAATACATTTCATTTTGACTCAGACATAGACGTCGGCCCGGATAACGTATTCGATAAGAGCTAATAAAAACGGACATCGTCGATAATAAAACAAGCATAAATTCAGCCTACGATTTATATTAACCATTGTTAAATGCGAATGTCTTTGTCATAATGCACTGACCATGTCGTGCTTACAACCGAGGTAGATTCGAACGTGATTAGCGAGTTACCAAGCTAGCACCGCTGTACTAGTATTGCTCGTATAAACACACACGAGTGAAAAGTGATTCAGCTAACAACAGCAATACAACAACAACAACACCAACAACAAGAACCAACCACGGCCTCCAATATCCAAGCTCCGAACGACACAGCAACACACTCACTTTATCTAGGCTTATAAAACAAGCTGCCCACTGCTAGCGTATGCTATACTTCAACATTTAATGCATTATACTGTCGTATATGCATCGCTTCTTGTCATATATTGCCAGGTTGCAAGCATGACTAAAACTGAAAACAGCAGTATTGCTATGCTTGATATATGCGCAGTTTTTTGCCGATTATCACGGTAAAGTACGGGGCTGTCGTGATAAAACAGACACAAAGAACGGTGAACTAAGAATTATTTTGTTATATTATTACTTATCCTATTGCTGGACACATAAACCTGATTTGAACGCACATACTAATACAAAATAATATATATGATAATAGTTGTTAATTTTAGCAGTTAGCAAATTGTTTTATATACAGGGTGCAGGTTTAATTATTAATTTTTGAAGGATTAAATATAAAAATTTGCATTTGCACCACAGTAAACCAGTAGTCAGTTCGCTGACAATGTTGAATCAATAACTTAACGTCTGCTTTGCATGCAACGATAGTCAGCTAGAAAGCAGTAATACAAGAAAGTTGAACAATGCATGGAATTGCTCCTGAAGATGAACTTCCAACTCGGATGATATAAATAAATTAAACATTCCACAAACAACAGCCTAAAATTTCAGGCGATATGAAAGCAGTAATATTATTTCCATGTTTAAATAGCAGATCGCGGAAATTCTTCCACATTATTCACTTCTTCAATTTAGCTGCTGACACACGGCAGAAAGGTTCTGTAAATTTTCTAGGTTTATGAATTCGATAAAAACATCTGTATATTTAGGCGGTATATGCTTAGTGAGAACGTACTGAATCCTGCAACGAGGAAAATTGGTACTTCCTAATTTTCTTGAGAGTTGTTATTTATAAATTTCAAAAACTCCCGTATTATGGTCACTGAGGAAGAATTAAATAATTTTTATATTGAGCTTACCCAACCGAAATGTCATCAATTGTTGAGCTACTACAATTTTGGTATATACACTTAGCTCATCTGACAGTTTTCAGACGGTCTGAAAGACTCAGTACAAAAAAGTACATTTGGTCCCGTTTATGACCAAAGATTTGATCCTCCTAAAAACCCCTATGGCCGGTAAGACAAATTTACCCTACGCCCGAATGCTCAGCACCCTCTTGCCACCACCACTCGCATCTCGAAACGAGCGCGAAAAAGTAAAGAAATTTGCTAAAATTTGGGAAAAACTTGGTAATATTTTGGGAAAATTTTAGCAAAAATACGGGAAAATTGACAAAATTACAAAAAAATTGAGCCAAATTATATGAAATGGGGAAAACTAATTATTCATATGGGCAAGATACAAATTTAGAAAAAACTACACAGGACAGTAGACTAATAAACCGCATTAGCTACAGACGGTGTCCGTTATAGTTAATTCGCGCCAAATTGGTAGCTAAGGGTATGTACGACACTGTCAAGAAAAAATGTAGTAGCCAAGGGTGTGTCGTACACCCTCGGCAATTGATTTACTGTATGGGTGTCACCCTGACTGTCGGTACGGTAGGGTCGTGACTACAGAGGGTCAAAAGTTCCAAACAGCGGGGACATTATAACGTGAACACCGCATAACGGGGGGAACAGCCGGGGTCGACGGGTGGGGAAGTCATCTCAATGGGTAGAGGCATTTGGGGGAGGTTTTCCAAAGGGGTGCAGAGAACAATTGTTCATTTTTGCGAATTTTACCCGAGTTTTGGTGAATTTTACTCCAATTTTTGCTAAAATTTTCTGCGCGCCGAATCGGGGGTTAAGGGGAAGGTACGAAGTTGCGGCGCATGAGTGGGTAGGGTGGCACCGCCAGGGGTAGAGAAAGGCCTCGGATGGGAGCCATACTTAAGGGGGTTGCCTTCCTGAACCACAGCTTTAGCATGTATGGTCTGCGCCCATGAATATCGGCACTATTCGGTTAAGAATCACAGTACCCAAATGACGTCAACATCGAAAGTATTTCAGTGTAAAGTTATTTTGGGCTACGGATAAATTATTCCGATTAATTAAGTAACCTAGCAACACAATTATCATATTGCTTCGGCTTTACATTTCTAGATATATACTCAAAACAAAGCGTTACGTTTAAAATTAATTTGCCAACCAAACTTTTTCTAGACGTCTTGCAACAAACAAAAACAAATATATGTCAGAATAAAATCTAGTTGCACCTGGAACGCTGTTAATTACAAAATATTACCCTGCAGCAACTGACAACTCAACGTTTTTGGCACAAAGCATAAATTACACTTGCTATCAAAAATTGATAAGACATTGATGTATCGGCAACGATTAAATGCGGTTTATCAATAATCACGGGATCGCACAGAATTCCACCGTAAAATTGATATATTCGCCGCTAGGGCACAGACTATTAAAAAAGTGACCAAAACAGTCAAAAATCTTGGACGAATTTCCGTGAGCACATAAAAATCAATATAATTTTTGAAGATAATTTTAAGATCAGAATACTAAAAATTTGGCCCAAGTGAAGCTCAATTCCTAACGTTATATCTTCAAAAAAGAACGGTTTAGTGCGAGATATTCGAGAATCGCAGCTATGCGGCTTAGTATTTATGCTAAGTATAACGACCATATACAGACCCTAGCTTAGGGTAAAACTTCGACTACTGCACACCTTGAATAAAACTTATACCCTCTGTTTGAATTTGGCCGAAGTTTGTTGCACAAATCGGCATCAACTTAGACAAGTCTCAATGCAGAGTAGAACATAATTTCGATCCTTGCTATAAAGGGGCACATTTGAATAAAATTATTCAAAATAAAGATAGATCAACCTGTCACCTGAGTACGACACTAACGCAGCTTTATTTTTAAACCGAATATAACTCACGTTTGCAATATGTATGTGTTGCCGCTCACCATATATTTCGCTTAACATGTAGGATTTGCTTAATATTTTATATAAAGCTTAGACTAAGCTCAAACATAACTCGGGCAATGCGGTCCCGAAACGCCCTGCGCTAAGCTATTCGTCTTTAAAGATAAAACGTTGCGGCCTTCAGTTTGACCATGAAATGATACACAGATATCTCGAATTGGTTTTCTGATTTGATGCGTTCAACCCTTTAGTGCATAATGTCATACAATTGTGACAGCGTACATCGTAAACAACATACTAAACGAGTATCGCGCACAGCGTAGCCCAAGTTGAAGAACTTGTCCGCAATTTAGGAAATGGCGGAACACAACCGCAGTCATAAAACCACATATTAACTGTCGTAGGTAGGGATAGCTGTGCAAAATATCGCTGGAATGCCCTCAGGACTACTTGGAGCCTGCAAATAAAGCTTCCGGGTCCGTTTTTTAAGGTTTTAAAAACAATAATACACCAGTAGTACACCAATTAAGATATCGCAAGATTGTAAAGTTATACTTTACGGCCATTTCCGATATATAACAAAACAGTAAGAGACACTATTTCTTCTTCCAGTGGCTATAAATGCGAGTCTCACAAAGACAGTAATATACTAATACAAACAGGCCAACGTTTTATGCCGTTTTCCATTGCTTGCGTCATATTCAGCAGATCGCAAATCTGTAGAAAGCCCTATTCTGAACATTTACGTACATCTAAAATGAGAAAATGACAAATTTGACAATTTTTTCCAACGTTTAGCATTTTCGCTTCTGCAGCATTCTGTAGCTCAGATCAAGCTGACAAGCGTAACGGTATATTCTTAAAAATAAAGCTCAGGCGAGGTCCTAGCGGATATTGCTGTCGCTTTCTGTTTTAGCTTTAGGCTTAGTATAGGGTTTATATGGGACCATGGGTTAGACTAACTCTCAGGATACAGCTTCGTATGTCGAGTGCTGCACAGATTGTATATAACGTTTATGGTCAAGGATTAGGTTTGGGCTGAACGATATAACAACATACCCTGTGCACGTTTAAAAGTAATAAACTAGCGTACTGTTGCCTACAGTTCACCTCTCGTTATCAAGAAACTCACTTGCCAAAATTTCGAAAATTTCACGTCTTGGGGCTTTTGATAAACTTTAACTTCTAGCGCGAAACTTGCTGCTCCCACAAAATATGTATATATTATATAACAACGTTGTAGTTTTCGATGAAAGAATTCTGGAAAGCTCTGTCAGCTTTTACGTCGGGCGTCTCCGAGAAAAGTGATACTTAAAGCACACAGGACTTCAAACTGTCAAAGTCATAAAGTCAACCAACTCGTGCGTGATGAAAGCACGCCCGGGAAAAAAATTATGCACATGATGGCATAATCACGTCAAAATGTGCCTGCATTCTTCAAATAAGTATTAATTTCATATAAGTGTCGATTCTTAGCCAATAATGGCGCCAAAAATTATGCGTAATCGTATCTTTTATTATCAACGCCAAAAATTATGCATAATCGTACCTTTTATGATCAACGCCAAAAATTATGTATAATCGTACGTTTTATTATCAACGCCAAAAATTATGCATAATCGTACCTTTTATGATCAACGCCAAAAATTATGCATAATCGTATCTTTTATTATCAACGCCAAAAATTATGCATAATCGTACCTTTTATGATCAACGCCAAAAATTATGCATAATCGTAACTTTTATTATCAACGCCAAAAATTATGCATAATCGCCGTTTCAACGCCAAAAATTATGCATAATCGTACGTTTTATGATCAACGCCAAAAATTATGCATAATCGTACCGTTTATTATCAACGCCAAAAATTATGCATAATCGTACCGTTTATTATCAACGCCAAAAAATTATGCATAATCGTACCTTTTATGATCAACGCCAAAAATTATGCATAATCGTATCTTTATTATCAACGCCAAAAATTATGCATAATCGTACGTTTTATTATCAACGCCAAAAATTATGCATAATCGTACCTTTTATGATCAACGCCAAAAATTATGCATAATCGTATCTTTTATTATCAACGCCAAAAATTATGCATAATCGTACGTTTTATGATCAACGCCAAAAATTATGCATAATCGTACCGTTTATTATCAACGCCAAAAATTATGCATAATCGTACCGTTTATTATCAACGCCAAAAAATTATGCATAATCGTACCTTTTATGATCAACGCCAAAAATTATGCATAATCGTATCTTTATTATCAACGCCAAAAATTATGCATAATCGTATCTTTATTATCAACGCCAAAAATTATGCATAATCGTACCTTTTATGATCAACGCCAAAAATTATGTATAATCGTACGTTTTATTATCAACGCCAAAAATTATGCATAATCGTACCTTTTATGATCAACGCCAAAAATTATGCATAATCGTATCTTTTATTATCAACGCCAAAAATTATGCATAATCGTACGTTTTATGATCAACGCCAAAAATTATGCATAATCGTACCTTTTATGATCAACGCCAAAAATTATGCATAATCGTATCTTATTATCAACGCCAAAAATTATGCATAATCGTACCTTTTATGATCAACGCCAAAAATTATGCATAATCGTATCTTTATTATCAACGCCAAAAATTATGCATAATCGTACCATTTACGGTCAACGCCAAAAATTATGTATAATCGTACGTTTTATTATCAACGCCAAAAATTATGCATAATCGTACCTTTTATGATCAACGCCAAAAATTATGCATAATCGTATCTTTATATTATCAACGCCAAAAATTATGCATAATCGTACCTTTTATGATCAACGCCAAAAATTATGTATAATCGTACGTTTTATTATCAACGCCAAAAATTATGCATAATCGTACCTTTTATGATCAACGCCAAAAATTATGCATAATCGTATCTTTTATTATCAACGCCAAAAATTATACATAATCGTACGTTTTATGATCAACGCCAAAAATTATGCATAATCGGTACAACAACAAAAAAACATTACCAAAAATTATGCATAATCGTATCTTATTATCAACGCCAAAAATTATGCATTATCGTACCGTTTATTATCAACGCCAAAAAATTATGCATAATCGTACCTTTTATGATCAACGCCAAAAATTATGCATAATCGTATCTTTATTATCAACGCCAGAAATTATGCATAATCGTACCGTTTATTATCAACGCCAAAAATTATGCATAATCGTACCGTTTATTATCAACGCCAAAAAATTATGCATAATCGTACCTTTTATGATCAACGCCAAAAATTATGCATAATCGTATCTTTATTATCAACGCCAAAAATTATGCATAATCGTACGTTTTATTATCAACGCCAAAAATTATGCATAATCGTACCTTTTATGATCAACGCCAAAAATTATGCATAATCGTATCTTTTATTATCAACGCCAAAAATTATGCATAATCGTACGTTTTATGATCAACGCCAAAAATTATGCATAATCGTACCGTTTATTATCAACGCCAAAAATTATGCATAATCGTACCGTTTATTATCAACGCCAAAAAATTATGCATAATCGTACCTTTTATGATCAACGCCAAAAATTATGCATAATCGTATCTTTATTATCAACGCCAAAAATTATGCATAATCGTACCCCCTTCGTTTTATTATCAACGCCAAAAATTATGCATAATCGTACCTTTTATGATCAACGCCAAAAATTATGCATAATCTTCTTTTTTTCACCTTGTATCTTTTATGATAACGCCAAAAATTATGCATATCGTTTTATTATCAACGCAAAAAATTATGCATAATCGTACCGTTTATTATCAACGCCAAAAATTATGCATAATCGTATCTTTTATTATCAACGCCAAAAATTATGCATAATCGTACGTTTTATGATCAACGCCAAAAATTATGCATAATCGTATCTTTATTATCAACGCCAAAAATTATGCATAATCGTACCTTTTATTATCAACGCCGAAAATTATGCATAATCGTATCTTTTATTATCAACGCCAAAAATTATGCATAATCGTATCTTTTATTATCAACGCCTAGGAGTATTCCAAACTAACCGCAAATGTATTTGGAATGTATGTTTGTAAATTTAGGTGCTTACCCAATTAAGATTTGCCTGGAGCCTTGAATAGTATGAAAATCAGCTACTAATTTTGAGAAAGCGATACATTGAATGCCCAGTTATCCCAGCTTTGTCTCTGTCTGCCAACTAATTAGTTGGTTATAAACTGGGGTGAAGGTCGTGGGGTTGGAAATGGATCAGACAGAATTACCTTCCCAGCTCCTAATACTGCAATGATTGCTTTATCGTTAGATCTTTTTTATCCAAAATTAGAACGTAAACCTTATTATTAGCAAGCAAAGGCGGTACAACACAGCTCGAAAGGAATAAATTTGTTAACTATGCTAATAAATTAGTCAAGCTGCTAATATTTAACACAGATATATAATGGTGCTATTAATAGTAATGTTTATTTGTTAAATCAAGTACAAACTGAAGTTTGAGCTCATCGGGGATCGAACGCTGGCCTTTTGTAGGCCCAGCAAAACGTCCTTACCATTACACTATCTGACCTGTTCAAACTGTTGAACGTTGTTTGCTTTCACCGGGGAGAAAATACTAGCCCCTCTGTAGGCGCAGCAGACGTGCTAACCATTACACCTGGGCCTGGCTGAAAAATTATTCTTGCCAGTGAATTAATGCCTCATTAGTACTTATTATTTTTCGCGATATCCACGCCAACATGTTGTACAAGTTATAGTGTGAACTGTTGTCGTCAAAATAAAGTATGTGACGCTTTATACAAATCTTGAAAGTAACGACTTATACTTTTTTAAACATATATTGTTTCAAATCTCTCTTTATATTAATAGATTCTGCATCTGTTAACATTTAATACAGATAAGTAATGGTACCTATTATAATAGGTACCATTAAATAATATAAAAATAATATATTATTTCTTAAATCGATCATGAAGTTCAAGCTCAAGATTGGGCTCATCGGGAACTGAAGCATTGGCTGTTCTTATTGCGCAGCAAACGTGCTGACCACTACACCACGGGTTCGCTTGAAACAGCTAGAACGTCATTGTATTCCTGGCATGGAGTTGACGCTTCACTGGTAATCATTCTGCATGATCTCACATCAATATATTGCACAAGTTAATGTATTAAAAATGTCTTCACGAAGATCAAAATACGTTTGATGCAAATCATGAGATCAAGGACATATCTTCTTTCAAACTTTATTTTATACTTGATACAAACCGCTTGCCCCCAATTATATTTGTGCCACTTTTTTGGGACTTGATACTTACCGCATATATATACTTAAGGCTGTCTCACTCACTATCTACCTCGTCTCTTTTTCGCTCGCTTTGTTGCTATATATTCATGCAAATTCGGAGATCTACCATGCGGAACTGCGCTGCAATACATTAGACACATTAATTGGAACAGCAGCGATTACCAAAGCAATAAACTACTAATGTCCTGGTGTAGTGTATATTCATGCAAATTCGGAGATCTCCTAAACGAACTGCGCTGCAAAGTTTACTGCAATTTATCACTTATAGTATATAGTATGAAATAAACAGCATAATATCGAATCATATTTTCATCAAATACAACACATTCATTGCATGAATTTGAGCATATATTGTATAAGATATTTCTATCTATATAATGTATTAATTTGCATATATACTTTTATTCAATATAATATATCCAACGTACGAATGTATATAAAAGTTTGTATGAAATAAAATACACATAAGAGTATTTTTATGTATCATAAATAATAATACATATTCAATGTTGCAATTCACACAAATTAAGTACAATGTATCATACATTTATCGTGTTCAGTTTGTTACAACTTATATACATAATTATACATTAATGTACAGATTGATAAACAATTAATGCAGGATTTGCTCATTTTCTATACAAATTGTAGCAAAATAATGTCACACAATATAAATTGCCTCTCAAAATGTCAATAATAATTTACATTGGCATTATTTTACATTATTTCGTTCATCATACAAATTTTAAGAGGCAACTTTATGTATATAAAGTAGTAGATTGGCTTATCGCCAAGGTGATGAATTCTGAGTGTTTAATATGTAATGTAAAGAGACGTACACTGGTATATTAAGTATCTACTTACAAATAGCCAAATACCAGCTATGTTGTTTGAATCGTTGAAGAGATATACGTGCTCACTGCGCATTCAGGCTGTTGTCTAATAATAGTATGCAACTGCGTAGAGAAAGGATTGCTCTACAAAATGAGACCAATGTCAACACACGTAGACCAAGCGGCTGCAGACATAATGCTGTTTTCGTGTATTTTGGGTCTTGTGGGTTCATTTAAAACATTTTGAACTAGTTCCTGCATCATAAAACAACCTTGTTACAAAGAATGATATACGGCCTCGTAGAGCTTTTTTGCCCTGCAAAATCTGCCTAATTTACCCAACACCAGTTGTTAAAATGCAATCCATATCCAATCCATATTCGAACGCCATTTTGACCCTACTCGAGCCCATTTTTCACAATATTTATGGCCCGAAGGAGTTGCAATCGTTTTCATGTGGAATTAAACAGCAGAAATAGAGATTTTAAGCTTTCGAATGAAATATAGTGCGAATCAAGCACAGCCAAAATTGAGTTTTGCCTGTTCTCCCAAAAACCCTAGAACGGACATCGTTGAAATTTATACTCTGGCCAGTGAGAATTCTGCACTACGCTCGTTCCAGTCACTGCTCAGAATTCAGTTACAGTCCGCACGAGAATTGCGCTGTTTATTTATATCGAAACAAAACAAAATATTTATAATAACAATAACACAATTATCGTATCGTCATATAGCGCGTGATAGAAAACTTATATCTGCTACCGATCTGTTCCTTGTTGGGTTTTATATTTGAAGGAACAGATTCGAAGCCAATATTCCTGAGAAACCCCTACGATAAGCCAAACGTAAATAAAGAGTTGTTTTGAATTTGAATATACCGACAGCAAATTTGAGGAAAACAACGCCGATATATATGAGAAAAACAACAGCGGTAAAGTTTAGCCGTCATAAAATTATTGCTCAATTTCATTTTTATTATCGTGTCATATATCTCTTTTAAGCAATATAGACATAGTTTCTACTTGATTAAGGTTCGTCTATATTCCAAATAAAGCTTAAATGGGAAATGCTTCGCAGACGCAGGTCTAACAGAGCGTTCACGATCAAACAGGTTTGCTTAGAAAATCAAGCTTTATGGGTAGATCGGTCAAGTACAAAATTATAGAATAGATTTAACTAATATTAAAAATAGAACTTGCTAAATATTACAATATTTCTTAAAATAATCGTTAAAGATGTGGCAGGTCTACACAGGTTTTTGCGCCGCGAATGAAATTTTAGCTAAGTTCCGAAGGATACCACAGTTGCAGAGAATGAACTGTGCGACATTTGTTTAGACAATGATACACTCTTAGTGAAGCTATGAATAATTAGCTCGCAAAATGATGGAACTCTATTTTGGTGTATTAAAACATGTGAAATCTAACAAACAACTTGAGGTTCATTAGTTTCATTTCAACTTGGGAAAAGTGGGATTTCTGTTTATATAAAGAGCAGACATTTCTTCTGTGCGCATCTCTATTCATTGCCATACTTTTAATTAATATGTAGCTATTGAATTACCTATTTTGTTTTTCAATATTTTGGGGGCGACCTGTAACCCTTTAAAGGCAAAGGAGAATAAATATATGAGTTTATACGAGTTTATATCATGGATGCACAAGCTCCGTCGGCGTGTGGTAGATAGTGCCGGGAGGGAGCGGGTAAGAGTGTGTGGCGAGCGGCAACTACGAATTTCCCCAATTTTCGCCAAGATTTCCTCATAATTATCCCCAATTTTTATTTTACATTTTTGTAATTTTGCTTGTAAATAATTTTCAGAGGTCTTTCGTTTTTCTGGAGTGCGGACCTCCGGTGACGGGGTATATATGGCTTAGGACTCTGAGGCCCAACCCTTCCAGGATTTAGCCCCTTGCTGCCACGAACACCTATTTATTCATATGGTTCAAATATCAAGTTATTTCAACTTTGGTTGTACATTTAAAACGACGTGATTTAAATTGACACTGTGTATATTATAATAGATTACACCCTGCTTTTATATGGTTGAAATATCAAGTTCTTGTGGCATTGTGTGTAGAGGAACAGATTATGCCCTGCTTTGATGTAACGGAAATTTCAAGTTGTTTGAATGTTAGTTGTACATTTGAAACGACGTAAATTTAAATTGACACTGTATGTAGTACAACAGATTGTACCTTGTTTTCATAAGTTTCAAATCTCAAATTATTCCAGTTTTGGTTGCACATTTAAAACGACCTGATTTAAATTGTGTATATTATAATAGCTTACACCCTGCTTTTATATGGTTGAAATATCAAGTTCTTTAAATTTTAGTTACACATTCAAAACGACCTGATTTAAATTGACACTGTGTATATTATAATAGATTACACCCTGCTTTTATATGGTTGAAATATCAAGTTCTTTCAATTTTAGTTACACCTTTAAAGTTACCTGATTTGAATTGCCACTGTATCTATTAGAACAGGTTACACCCGAAAGTTGAATAGATATGACCATTTCCAAAACAAAAACTAAATTAATGTGAAATGACAGAGGATACTTCAAGCTCAGATTTTAGTTTATCAAATACAAAGGCAAAACTGGGTTGACTTGGAACCAAAATTTTTGTTTTCAATCAAACTAACTTGACATTTTTGTCCTACCACTGGTGCTTGATCATGCTTATTTAGCAAATTGGGTTGGAACAATTAACCGAAACGTCGCATAGAACACAATTAATATTTACAGCGCTCTTTCATTACAGACCTAGATTCTGTGCTGAGACCGTTGAGTCAACAACTAAACTGATGAAAGAACAGTAACAAAACACCTAGAAAAAACCATTGCAAAGAAATTCTTCATAAAGCGAAATTACAACCCTGATAATATAAGTAGAACAAAATTTCATGCCGATTGTAAGCTCCCAATCGATTTGAACATTTGATAGCAGAACCCTGAATATAAACAAATGGTTCTATCCTGTTGATCCCTTGTTGGGGAATTTTCGGATAGTGCCACTGTGAGCATGTTACATTATGTGAGCAGGGACTACGAAAACAGTCAAATTGGGCTACTATACATTGGCCAGCTACAGTTAACAAATGCTAAATTTCTAGATTTTCCATATACAGATAGATAGAGTTTGGGGTTTACCTAATTGGGCATCATAATATTAGTCCAAAAACTTATGTATATCTCATATGTTGGCGTTCTCGTACACTGGAAAATTATAATCAATTTGATTCAAATGTTGCGAAGCTACACCTGCAAACATTAAAATTTTAGAAGTGTTGGTCCAAAGCTTCCAATGCGTTATGCTTTACAGCATCCATTCTGGAAATGTTCTTAATGGTAACAGTATGCTATGTAAAAATTATATCTATTGCGTTACTGCGGGGTTGTAGGTTATTACGCAAAGGTTGCTGCGTAAACTGCTATGACACATTTCCTTCAGGAAAAACAAAACCCGGTTTCTGTCCAAATTTTTACACCTCAAACTTATTTTTCTGTAGTCAATCATTTTTAAAATTGTAATTAGCTAAAGTTTGAAGGATAGAAAAATGCTAAAGCTATGGCTTGTTGTAGTAGCCGTCAGGCTGTAAAATTATTTTCGTTTTTATCTCAGTGTGAATGACATTTGAGTTTGTGAACGCTTACTTGACAGGTGAATGTAAGTACCCACAGTGAAACCATCAACGAATTATTATTTTTATTAACATATATAACATTAGCAAATTTCTATGCATACCTAAAACATTGGTCACATTGTTTGTTTCGGTTCGAAAGTTTTCGGATCGCCAGTCAAAATCGCCGAGCGACAAACGGCGCAAGACTAGTCGTAAATTCTATTTCGCCGCATGACGCTGGGAGATTACCCCTACAATAAAGCAAGTTCCGATCGATACTGTGATGTTATAGTGATACTACATTGTCCTGAATGGAGGCGATAAACAAAAAATTTGCTGTCATGTAGATCGTGTCCTAGTGGTTGGACGTAGAGTCCATTGTTATACGATCGTAGCTTCGAACATCGCGGATAGCTATGTTTAGTTTAATGCATTATTGATATTTAATTATTACTTTTTTCTTTTGCCTCACTGTGCATTTACACGTGCGCGTTTATAAGTCGAGATATTGCTGTGTATAACAGTGTAATATTATCAAGTGTATATGACGAAACCTTAGATAGGAGTGTGGCACTCATGCCACACCGTATTATATTCACTGTGGGATGATGCTGTCCACAACTTTTGTTCTGTTCCTCCAAAATTGATTTTGCCCCCAGCTTTTGTTTCCAATTCGAGCCAAAAAATAAAAAATTTAATGTTATTCGTTGCTTCTCCATAAAAACCATCATGAAACCATTTGTATAATAAACCATACACAGTGGAGAAAATACAGTCTCGGGAGTAGAAGCAAGAACAGTATTAGACTGATTTCGTATGCCGAAAAGTTTTCTCTCTTTCTTCTAAATACCAATTTCACGCATCGAAAACCCACAACTTGAAACCTGACTGAGCCCAAAAAAGCAGTCAAATCAAACAGACTTCGGTCTTCTGCAAAAGCGATGGAAAACGTCGCTTACGAACTGTCGCTCTTATTGGGATAATACCTTCCCAACGGATGACGCTGTTTTGATAATGACCATGCGTCCTGAGTTGGCCGCGGCTCGCTCGAAAATGTTAAAGCTTTTAAACTCTGACCTTGCCTATCTGCGTGAACCAAACTCAAGCCGCATTCCAACTGGAGCACAAACGCTTCAGTGCGCAAAATGAGAACGAGCAAAATATCGACCGTTTGTGTACAGAACTATCGCGCGTATAATCAAATGCAGCAGCCCCAGTTATTTTAAAAAGAAAGTCTGTTTAATTTCGAATCAGTCAATTTCATCCGCAACAGAACTGCAAAAACGTTCAGCCATCAGCAAAGATCAATTCTAAAGAAAAAGTAAAGGCAAATCTTTTTAAGGGATGGAAGATACACGATAGAATAAGGTAAACGATGGAAGGACTTTGCAGCTGATGTCAGTAATTCAGACTGCAGTCAATTGTATTAAATTCTTCAAGCACGTGAAAATTATCAGGGGAAAACCGCTGGAGTCAGCTATATCATCGAAGATAAAATGGCAAACAATTAACCAAACCTTTGGAAAGGATCGAGCGCTGGTTTGAGCACATTCGCGAATACTCAACACAGAGCCACGCGATAAACCTATTCAAAATGAAGAACTTCGCTGACGCGGCTTTTGTACAGCAGACGTAGGGAAATCGCCATCAAGTGAAGACAATACGTCTGCAATAAACAAGCTTAGAATCTGCAAAGTGCTGGGAGAAGATACCCTCTATCTTGAGTTATTCGAAGCCGGTGTCCAAGTTGCTGTGGACTCACTTCATCAAATATTCGAACGTGTGTGGACAACTGAAAAGATACCTGAGGTTCGTAGTACTGCAGTTACCCTGCCATCTGTCTACAACGGGAACCAACTGTAATGTCACAGTTACAAAGGCATCACACAGCAAAGTATAGCATGTAAGATTGTTGGAAGTTTGGCTGTTCCGAAATGAGCGTAAGAACCGTGCCTGAGAAAATCAAGCCGGATCGATCAAATTTGTGCATTGCGCCATCTGTTAGAACAGGACCATAAATTCAGCCAGCAAACCTATGTTGACTTCATGGACTTTTAGACCCACTTTTTGTTCAATTGACCGCAGCAGCCTATATTTGACTATAGAATTGGGCGCAATACCCCCAAAGCTGCTTGTGGCAATAAAAAAATTGTATGCCGGGAGTAAAAATCAAAATAAGAATTAAAAATGTTGCATAGTTTGCATTCGCTATCAAAACGAGCGCTCGACATGAATCGGAGCAATCCTCCATAATGTTTAACTTTGCGGTCGGAACTATTGGGCAGACACCACGGCGTAACAGTGAGCGATGGCACGGGAATAGTCGACCAAGACTGCTCTGATGTACGTTGCAATATCGGCTGATTGCGAAACGAAACTTGGACACGCATTTAACATTTTGCATGAGTAGAGCAGCAAAGTCAGACTAAAAATCAACGCTGGAAAGGCGGCGATAATGAATTCCTGCTGCTCCGCTCTACTAAACGTAATTGTCAGCTGTGAAGCTATCGAGAACATAGAATCCCTCTACTATTTTGGTTCGGTGCTTAACGACTGAGGTGATCAGCAGCCGATATCTGAATCGCAACTGCATTAGTCGCGTTCCAAAGGCTACCGAAAGACCTATGATGCAACACAAAGATCTCGATAGCCAACAATATGAAAATTTTGAATCGCGTAGCCCTCCTATACCACTTTACGGCGCAGAAACATGGTCATTGAAATCGTAGGACATTCAGGACCTAAATGTTTTCGTATGATCATCCTTTAAACAAATTTAGGGCATCTCTAGACAACACCGCTTTTCTAATATTGATCAGTATACTTTTACTGGCATGCGCACCAAAGTAGAAGCGAAATCACGAAACGACGCCTCAGGGGGCACGGACAAGTGCTGCGTATGCGTGATGACCGCATACACTTCTGTAACAAAGACGGTTTTATAGCTTATATTGAAACAAGGCGTGAAGAAATGGTGTTTTCTGGGACATGTAATGAGGTATTGCTGCGTTTAGTACTGACCAGCCATTAATTGAACCTTTGCTTCGTAAATCAAGGCGTATTTTGAAAAATCTTGAACAAACTTTTGCTCCAACGACGGACTGACGTTGGTGCGATTGGGTGCGAGTCTCATGTATTTGCCACTATGCTATTCAGGAGCTATTGACGGTACCTTAAGGAATCTCACATGTATAAAAGTATGCCGATTGACAAACACTGGATTTAGCTAGCAGCGCAATCTACACTGCGACAAATATGTCAATTTACGAAAGGATTAGTCTAACACTTACTCTAAATAATATTGATTACCCCTTTGCTTCTTAAACCAAAGAGTACTTAGTATAATCTTGAAAAAACTTTTGTTCCAACGACGGATTGACGTTGAATCATTGGATATGAAGCTTATATACTAGCCATTGTGTTCTTTAGGAGCTGTTGTCCTGTTCCCAAAAGAACCTCGCAAAGCGAACGAATAACAACGCACGTACAAACGCACGCCAAACGACAAAAACGCAAGTATACTCGCCGCCCGATGTACAGTGTGACAAAGGTACCAGGTACCAACGGAAGGGATGATCGATACTCTATATATTAATTAACCCTTTCCTTCATAAACCAAAAGCGTATTTTCAACAAATGTTTGTACAAACTCTTGCTGCACCGACGTATTGATGTTGGATCTTTTGGGCGTGAGTATCGAGTTTTAGCCCCTATGCTGTCTAAGAACTGTTGCTCGGTTCCTTAAGGAACCGTACAGAGACACTAAGCGATCGAATAACAAGTAATGTACAACTCGCACGGCAGCTAACTCGCGGCACAATGTACAGTATGACAAACGTATCAATTTACGATCGAAAAAGTTAAGAGCCATGCTAAACCTGACTTTTCCATCGAAGCAAATAGTACCTTGACTATTACATGAGTTATTTCTAGGCAACATTGCTTGCATATTTTAAGGAATAAGGCAGTTATTTGTATGTTATTCATATGTGATTCTTTTGGATTTTCTATATATTTTATGTTTCACGAAATAACAATGACCCAATCGTTCGTGAAACTGTCACAATTTAAGCACGAAATGTTATTTTTGCAAATTTACAGCGTAATTTCCGTGCAAAAACAGCTCAAATTGCTGAAAATTTTGCAGTTTTCGTCCACTTTTTCCAAAAATCCACGATCATTAAATCAGTCTTTAAGTTCGATGAAAATAAAGATGCTTTTAGCGTAACAACGTAGTTCGTTTCACTTAACATGAATAATATATATTGGTGAAATGAACATAAATAAAATGCTGTTAAAAATATTCCATAAATAGTTGAGCAATAATATATTTCGCACAGGGGTGTAGGACAAGAGGAAAGCTTAGTCGTAACCAGAATTTCTCCCCCAGGTTTCCAAATTCTGTGTATAAATAATGTCCCCCAATTTCGTCAACTGTCCCATCAATTTTTGTACTTTTGCTCGTAATTGCAAAATCTCCACATGACTTTGGCTAGCGGTTCGCGTAGGGGCTGCCAGATGGGTGATCAAGAGACTCTAGAGGGAAGGTAGAAAAATATAGCTTATGGAGAGGCTCCGACTATTAGAAGGTAACTCCTTACAGCTCCCATGAGCTCCTACATATAGAAGTGTTCTCTCTGTTTACAAAAATTGGTTAATTATTAGGTATAATGATTGAAAGTCCGAATTGGAGGGTGAACAGGAACTGGACGCACGGCTTTACCGTATGGAAGTTCAACAAGAACAAATGTAATATGTTTAAACACGCGACCAGACAGCTACATAACGTAAATATTGAATATTAAAATATTCTATTACGTTTAAAAATTCAACTAAAATTGTAATTATTTGTCAAAACATATTTTAATATACTTATGTACTTAGAAATAATTGAAAAACAGCTTAAAATAAGCTAAAAAAACAAAGCAACACGTAAAATCGCACAAACACCATATTTAACGAGTTAGCAAATAAATAAAAACGAAAAATGTGGAATGTAAAAAAGGAATACAAAAAAAGGATAGACAAATAAAGCAGCTAAAAAAAAAGACGCCAAACGGTTTGGTAAAACTGCAAATAATACATCAGCACAGAACCACAAAAAATAAGATAATTTGAAATGTCACCGAAAATAACATTTCAGTGTTTGAGTCAATTTATGCACATTTCAAAGAAATTCTACCATCTTTAGTTTCAAAGAAATGCAGGTGGCTGTTGGTGAACTTAGAAAGAATGCATTGAACGAATATTTGGCTATGGTCTGAGGCTAAGTTAAAATAGAAATCCAGCAATTTAAACCGTTTTGCGTCGCCCGGTGCAAGTGTTTCACATTCTTTTTTCATCGTCGATTTTCAAACATATTGACGAGCGTTTGGGCAGCGACTTGTGTGATGCAGTAAATACAGCAACCGGATCATTGTTAGGAGAAAGCTTCAAAATTCAGCTGAGAGATTATCGAAAGCCCATGAAATCTGAATAATTTATTTTGTATAAGTGCCTAGGGTGCCTAAAAACTGAGAAAACAGGAGGGGAACATGGAATTTAAAGATCACGTAATGGAAAATTTAGTAATTGAGAAATTACAAATTGGAAAATCAACGGCTAAGGAATAATAGTTTAGAAAACATATATCTGGAATTTCGGTAATTGCTAACTTAATTCCAGCGAAATCGGGAAATCGGGAAGACATAGATTTGAGAATCGGTAGGTAGAAAACAAGAAATTTGACAGTTGGGAAGCTGGAATTCGGAAAATCGACAATTTGGCAAAATTGAAGTTTAAGAATAGCAAATTTGACGACAGTTAAGTAATTAGGAAAACT
Source organism: Trileptium ribeirensis (assembly GCA_030248225.1). Classification (NCBI taxonomy): domain Eukaryota; kingdom Metazoa; phylum Nematoda; class Enoplea; order Enoplida; family Thoracostomopsidae; genus Trileptium; species Trileptium ribeirensis. The sequence continues at coordinate 56,223 of JASANE010002695.1, forward strand.
GAACACGATCCATTTGAAAATCAGGAACCCGAATGTTGTAAAATGTAATGTGAAACTGGGAATTTGTCAACCTAGAAATGGAAACTGGAAACTTCGTAATTGGAAAAATATAATTTGGAGAATTGTAAGTAAACAAATGAGAAACCAGTGTTTGGAAAATTCAGAAATTAGCAATCTGAAACTTTGGGAACAGAGAAGATAGAAATTCAAAAACTTGGAACTTTCCAATTGGGAATTGAGAAACTGGGAATTGCGAAAAAAATTGGTAAACATATAATTTAGGCTTTCAGAAATTTTTGAATAAACAGGAATTCGACAATCGGAAATCTTGAAAATCTAGGATTCAGTATTTAAGAAATTAGAATTCGGGAAACCAAAAATTGAGAAAATTAAATGCTCATATTGGTAGAGGGGTTACACCCCTGAGATGTAGGACCCGCTCCGTGCGGTCAAAAAAGCCGCTGTCGCTGTTCCCCTTCCCCCGAAGGCCAGGCGTCAATCCAAGTCGGGCTTCGAGCATATAGTGGCGTTTGACAAAAAAACAAAAAGGAAGAAACGCAAATCGCAAAACCAGAATTAGAGCTGTCAATGACTAGCTATATAATAAAATTTCCGATATATTAACCGCCACAAGATAATTCACAAAAACAAATAGAAAACCGTTTGGACAGCCAATGTCGCAACCTTCAGCTTGGATATAGCTAAAAGTCGTAAAAGGCACAAATAGGGGCGTATATGCTTTTGGCAAAATAGTATAATGTGCTGTCTTTCTTTTTTATACAGCTGTGAATTTGACACAAATGTTGCGTATTTTTCTCGAACTTAGTGTACTAAAAGCACAGCGACGGTTCAGAATTCATTCGTTTAATCATTTTTAGATTTGATTAATATCCTATGCCTAGCTCTCCATAAAAACTAAAATTCAATAAACTAAATTTTCCTCAGCTTATGTATTAATGTTAATTTTACCTAGTTTATATAATTTTTGCAAACACATGATACTGCAACGAATATATAACAGAAGTATGTTACGAACTTTAATGGAAAAATGATTATCGTACTCCCATTACTGGTTTTATTCTTGTTTTGTTTTTAACTTGTATTATTCTATTTTGCAAGAGTAATAAATTTGCTCGCCTCTTTTTGCATGTCGTAATCCTCTTATGCGGCTTTTACATTATAAAACGCCCGCCATGTAGAAGATTCGTCACTGTGTGATCACGACCATACCATAGTACATGGTAGTTGAAGGTTATACTATGCAGCACAAGTAATGATGTCGCGGATACCGTGTACATTACACTATGGTGTCTTCGACACCTTACAATTGAACAGTTATTTAAAAAAGGCGGGAAAATTATCTAAGTGAAATTTGAAAATATTTACGCTAATTGATTGTATTCTATAAACCATGCCATTTAAAGCTTTGCGTAGAAAATATATGGACAAAGCTTGCATTATTTAAACTCCATACAACGGAAAAAACAACAACGACACACTATACACAACTGCTGTTGGTGTCTGAAACACCATATAAAATTTCTCAGAATACAGTGTTGGTGTTCCCTACACTATATCGTTAATGATGTTACGCAGGCTGTACATGGACAAAACTTCCACCAGGTGGGCATTTTTTATAACGTAAAAGCAGCATTAGTTTCAAAAAAGGCACCATAATTTATGGTTTCGTCATTGCATCTTTTAAAGTGCCAATGCTCCTTTATTTTTGCAAAAGATGTGGTTTTCTACAACTCTGGTAAAACAAAATTCGGAATCTCTGACCCCTCACGAATATCATTCCCAAGATTCGACAATCGTCATTTATATGTGTATAGGTATATTCGCACATGCGTGCAAATACTAATAATAAATACAGCAAAATTTCACTTCGCAGCGACTTTGTATATAAGTGTGCTAATTTGCTTTTAAAATAATAAAAACTTCGGGAAGAATTATCTGTTTAAGGCTTACATGACATATGCACATATGTAACCATCCTTTTCCAAATATCAGCTGGCACCTTTTAAACTCTATAAATTTTAACGTCAATAGCGGGTTGTTTTTGCAATTTCTCCAGAAATTTATTTAACTTTTTGCTTCGCCATACTTTTGACCTCGATGCAACAAATACAATTCCGATATCTGCAGTATAAACTGAAAGCTGACTTATAAATTCACATTGCAGACATACTGTATCAAAACTTGCGAAGATACATGTCTACAAGCAATAGTCCAACATAATTGACAAACGCATGTTGCTCAACCGAGAACTGCATCAATAATTGCTAAATTTTTTGCCAAGAAAACGTAAGTTATGCGAAAACGCTTTGGCGTATGGGCCTTAAAACGTAAAAAATGTATAGCCAGTGACAGTTCATTCGAAACTATAAATGTAATATAATAACTTTAACCTTTTATGTTACGTTTTACATTTTGACATTTTCGGTTCGTTTGTTTTGGGTTAAGTCTTGACGCTTTGACTTTAAACTTTTAAGTTTCTTCTATGTGAAATTTTGCTTTATAAAATTAACAATTGTAAACTCTGTGCTAAATATGACCTAATGGGTAAACCTAAAGAACTAAAATAAAGCTGGTCACAGGCGCTTTTCTAATTTAACTATATGGTTTGAAATATAACAATAATAATTCACATTGTGTTACAATTCTGAATGTACACTAATCGATGGCAAAACCAAGTTAGAGGCGATTTTATCATAGTTTATTTTTCACAAGTTAAAATTTGCTCGTTATAAGAGCTAAGAAAATATTTATACAAAATAGACAACGCATCCTATTATATTAAACTATATACTATTATACTGAGATATTTTGGCAACTATATAATAAACGCATTCATCGACCGTTATTTCGCTTTCCAAATCGGATAAATTCATATTGGTCAGATCGTTTTGAATTCCTGATGCTTCCTGAAACCAGAAAACCGTAATTTAACATAAACGTTGACATGCGGGAAAGTTTTTAGTTAAGGAACAATGACAGGAGTTGCATATATTATCTTTCTACTTCTGTTCAAAAATTTGTAACAACAGTTTCTGTTATTCCCCGTGTCAGATATGAAACTTTACGATTCACCTATATTTGTTTGAAAATTTGCATTGCAAGAAAACAATAAAACTCGCTAAAGTAGTTAAAAAAAGACACAGTCTACATGGTCTGCAAACTACGTTCTTTTCTATTATTATGAATTATAACGGGTGCAACCAGCGGTGTAGGAAAAGGGACAATGGTGTGCCCCAGGCACTTTTCTACAATAATTGACAATAATAGGATTTTTGCCGCGTCCCGCACGCAATTTTCCCCATTTGATGTTGCCCCCACTTCCGAATAGCGTGCTGTACTACTATGTGCAAATGCAATCACATATCAATTGTGCTAATAACTTGGAAGTCGATGTAACCGCTGCGGTAGGAATCTGCTAGATTCCTATATAATTCATTAAACTTATCAAATTAGTACCTTTTAGAATCGAATGAACAATTTTCTAACACGTATTCGGGCAAATGTGTTATTGTTAGCCGAGCTTATAAATTTTTTTGTGCATTCAATCAATTTTTCAGATAAAACTAAGCTTATATCAAAGTAGTTGCGAGATCAGTATTTTAAATGCAGTCTGCTATTGGTGGTTGGTAAAATCATTATTATGATGTCGCCGCCCATTTTCTCAAGGCTCCAGCCTGTAAAACAAGCCATTATGTGAACAATAAAGCTGGTTAAGCGAAGCCCATCACGCTGCACAAACCGAACAATTGCACCCATAGCAGTCGGTATCACACAACCATAGACAACCTGGTTATCGATATTCATTTTCTAATGTTTATGAAATGTTATAAAGAGCGAAATTTGGTTTTAACGCAGCAAAAGAGTTTAAATTAACAAAATTTGGCGAGGCCGTTGTTGTAATCAGACGGGCATGATAACCCAGAGCATGTACATTGCAAACAGACATACGGGGAGATTTGTAACCTTTGCTGAATTAAAAATGTATCACAGCGTTGGTCGTGATATTAAAATTCTATTATCTCCCGAGAACAGCAGCAAATAAATCCAATGCGAAATTCGTGATTACGCGCTGTAATAGTCCCAGTTTTAGTTAAAAACTCTATGAGAAATTATGCGCTCCAGGCACCCAACTTGCGGACCAATGTGATTTTAGGGGATTAAAACTCATAGCCTGTTACAGGTGATAAAACATAATGACAACCATAAATGAACCACCCTCGCCCGTTTCAACCCCGCTTACGGGATGCTAGTTATTTTTTCAGGGCGAAAGTTTATGTTCGACTACTCTTCGGTGAACAAGAGAGAAGTGCGACAGTATTTATTAACCAAAACATTATGTGAGCGCTAATCATATTGGTTTTTTTACTAAACCTAACTAAACATAAAACAATCTATATAGAATGCTGATCAGTTACAAACATATATATTGCTAAGTTTCGCGGCAGTACCTATCAAATTTATTACCGTAAATATATACTATATGCCGCGAAATAGGGTTACAATCAGAGATTTGACATGCTTCCGATCTGTATTATTCGGCTGCAAAAGCATACAAAACGGGGCCCCGTGTAAATTTTCCCGTCGAGTGAGTCACCGTGTTCAAAAGAACCGAGACTAACGCTTATATTATTTGGCTGAAAATGTAAAAAAACTTAGACGTATAGAACGCATAACATACACAAGCATCTGCTTACATACCGTTATTGATAACAACCGAATTGTGGAGAAAAGCATCAACTTCGTCAAGCAACGAAGCGGCCATTTGTCGAATAAGACATAGCCGTTGCTGTACTCCGGTTTCAGCAAGATTCAGCGATTCCGAGCAAACGGCGCTCATCGTTTGTTGTCCCACTACGCCATCACCGACACTTGCACCAACCAATGCCAAAAGCAATATATACATCATCATGGCTGTACTTATTTTTCTATAGTATGTGTTGTAAAATCGTAAATATAACAGCGCTACAAATAAAAGTACATAATTATATAACTTGTAAATTATATAATTTGTAAATTATATAATTCGTGGAGTGAGTAGCAAGAATACAAGGATTCAGGAATAAATACGGTTCAGGATTTTCGAAAATAGTTAAAAAATTAAACTAAAATCATATAATGTACGTGCTGTAATTCAAAGAACCTCAAAATATAATAATGATCTGTGCAAAACTTAAATATTTAAGATTTCAGGGCATTTGTTTATTAGTGATTAAACATAATTTTCCTTTTGAGTTCTTCTTAGAAAGAACGAGCAATTATATGCAATTGTCGTGATGTTATAAAATTGTAGCAGCATTGCCGTCCACCGTCACAGATTGAACCTGTGCAATTCATAGCATACAAACCTGTAATACATTAAGTATGCGTTCTGATTAATATTGACTTACGCGCATCGACTGCCAAATCTTTTGGAAGTGGGCATCGCTACCACTGATACGGCCGATCAGGTGCAAACTTTTCTATGTACTGTCAATGAGCAGTATTTTGGAAAGTCTACGTTTCAGAAATACAGACAAAGCAACTACAGCGGCTGACATGCAAATATTTCCTGGAACTTACTACCAGATATACGACAACGCTGTAACAACAGTGCCAATTTACTCTAGTGTTTCGACGATAACCAATAGTCATGCGGTTTTCCTTCATTTTAAGCCTACTGGCACCATTGTATGTTATGTAATTGTAACTTGTTTAAGTACTACTCAATCAAATAACGTTCAATAATTTAAGCCGCACCTTGAGTAAACATGCGTCATATTGCAAACGGTTTTCGCTCGCTCATTGTATGCCTACTGGCACCATTATATATCATGTCATTGTAACTTGCTTTAGTACTGCTCAATCAAATAACGTTCAATAATTTAGGCCGCATTTTGAGTAAGCATCATTGTATCTTATGTCGTTGTAACTTGTTTTAAGTACTGCTCGATCAAATAACGTACAACAATATAGGCCGCACTTTGAGTACGCATACATCATAATGCAAACGGTTTTCCGTCATTTTGTGATTACTGGCACCGTTACATGTTATGTCATCTTAGCTTATCTCAAATACTGCTCGACCGAATAACGTACAACGACTTAGTCCTCGTTTTGATTAATGCGCATTCACGTTATAATGTGCCCGCTGTTTGGAACTTTCGTCCCCTGTAGGCGAGACGCTACCGTATAGAAAGTCAGGGTGACACCAATACTGTAAATCAAATTTCGAGGGTGTACGACGCGTCCCTAGCTACTACATTTTTTCTTTACAGTGTCGTACACACAATTAGCTATCAATTTAGCGCGAATTAACTGTAACGGACACCGTCTGTAGCTAATGCGGTTTATTAGATAACTGTGATGTGTAGTTTATTTATAAGGTCTCGATATTTATATGTAGGTCGTATGAATGTTGATGATATAATGGGACACACTGTCAATAAAACTGCAAGAAGACACGGTGTGCTTGACACTGTCACGAAGTGGCAATACTCCTAGCTAGCTACCTTTGAATAAATTTATAAAAAACATGGGGGTGTCTAAGACACCCTGTTTTCGACAGTGTGGCTGACAGTGCGTGGTGTACATATGTTCCAAACATTAGGGATGCATGCATGCATCCGATTGTAAACGGTCTTCCTTGATTGTCTGCCTACTAGCACCATTGCATGTTATGTCAATGTAACTTGTCTTAAATACTGCTCGACCGAATATCGTACAACGATTTAGTCAGCGTTTTGAATACACGTGCATCACATTGCAAACGGTATATAATCATATCGCCAAAACAATCTAATGTAGTTATTTTCAGTACTACGCATTACATTGATGAAACATTGTATAAATTAATCACTTTTTAGCAACGTCATTATTTGTTGAGTCAAATTTTCTAGTTTAACCATATATTAATTTACTTTTATTATCATTTATTATTTTATATTATATTTTATTATTTATAATTTACCCATTATATAACATGATGCTTCAAGCAATCATTTCTCCTCATTTATGCACCGGGGCAGGTTACAAGATAAAATCAAATTGATGATGCATGTCCGAATGTCATATGCCGCCCTTTATTTCACAGCAAAAGACTATCTTCTCAACTTTTACATAAATTGGCATCGTGGAATATAAACGACATTTTCTCTTTCAGTAAATTTACCAATAATTGCTAGCAATCAGGGAGTGTAACCAAGACTGTATTGCAAAAGTTACTGTTACGATGCTGTTTTAAAAGACATACAATTCCTCATATCTAGTTTTAAAGCGTATTTCAAAAACAAACCATACTTTATGACGGAGAACCACAGCTTCAGGGCATTAGACCCGCAAATTCTATAATTAGGGACTCCGAGAATTCACATGCATTGGCAAGTGGTTTGCTGCTCCTGTAATTCAGAGTTAAACTCCTGTTATTTGTTCCAGATATATATTCTAACGCTTGATTACGCTAAGCGGTAGAATTTGTTGTAGAATCTAGGCTAGTGGCTAGTCCATGTTCTGTCGCAAGTAAAATACAGTATAAGTCATTAAATACAGTTTTGTCGCAAGTAAAAATACATTTATACAGTTTCAAAAACGTGTCCGCCCACAGCACGTTAGTAGAGTATAAATATAGTTCATGGCAAAATATCGTAAAAGTGTATATGCGACTGGGGCTAAACCATATACTAGTGGCTGCGCTGACATCGCTGGGTTGATAACACCACAAATTTTTATGACTGTGGCACACGTCCATATGAGGTATGAGTTGCTATGTCAATGTTTTATTATATACAACTGACAACGAACGCTGCAAAACTTTTGAGTTTTTACTTCTTTTATGCTGCGGTGACATCAATGGGTAGGTAACACCTCGAATTTTTTACGACTGTGGTACTCGTCTATGGGAAGCAACAGTGGTTAGGTCAATGCTTTATTATGTACAACTAACAGCGAACACTGCTAAACTTTTGAATTTCTTACTTCTTTTGCGATAAATAATTTTCGTATAAACATTCAGCAGCCCTTTGATATTTGTATCTAAAAATAGAGTCACAGTTTTGCTAACAACTATAATTATAAGTTTTGGCTTGTGAATATGGTTTTCACCAGCTTATTCCGCCTCAAAAGAATCGCAGTATGACTAAATAGAGGCTGGACATGTGTACAGTAATCATTTATCGTAATCCAAACCAACCATTTCCAAATCATTGATGGAAATTAAAAATAATTTCACAAAATTAGACCAAAATTAAGTAAAAAGGCTGTAGTTTGTCGCCGAATAAGCTGTAGTTTTGCTGTTATTTAAGCTGCAAGCCTTGGTTTTAAATGTTACAAGCGCTATATATGAAAATTTGGAGAGAATTGTACCATCCAATCTCAAGTTACAAATTGTATCGGCGAAATGCGCAAAATTTGGTTCCAAAATTCCAAATTAAAATCTTTACGCATCGAATCAGGTGAAGTATTTCATTGCTGTGTTGTAACTTTTTAAAATATGTTTACCACTAAATTCTACCCACATTTTGGTGTATATCATTTGAGGATTTTAATTTCCACAATTTAAATTCCTGATACAAACAATTCGATTTTGCTTCGTTTCCGCCTGCCTAGGAACGAACCACATTTAAAAACAAGTCTTAATAACGACAGGTACTGAATTATTTTTTGCAGAATGCAGCTGTTTAAGACTTTACCAATGGATGATGGTTTTGGATATACGTATTTTCGAATCTGCTACATCCTGGTTTTATGTTAAGCACAAATGGAACCAAGACGTTGTTTTTGTACCGTCAGTTGGTTGACTATGAAAAATAGTAGTTCAAAGCGAAAATCGGCAAAACAAAATAAAGTATCGTAAAATTTTAATTAAATTTATAGATGAAAATTAGTTAATGCGCATTTCGCGTACTGTTCATTAATATGCCCGTTGAATTTTTATTAGAATATAAATTTCACACAAAATACAACTAGCTTTAAAGCACCATATGGCTGAGTTTTTCGACCAGCATAACTTTGTCAAAAGCTTGTACTATGGACATGTGCAATTGCTTGTGGTTAATCGTAGTTGAGGTTTATACAGAATTTGATTACAATCATTATCTCAACCTGCTTTTCAAAAATTTGGCGGTAGAGTTTAGCAACTTCGTTCTCCAAATTTGGTTTTTAATCGACACTAGGACTATTCCTACATGAGGGATAATATGTTTCCATATAGTAAGGTGAACTGCTTACTTTAAAAATATTACAAAAAATCGTACTATAGTGAATTGGTAACAGATAAACTCATAATAGACTGATTGTCCTGATGGATGAAATCAGGTTTCAAAATAAAACAAGTGCGGTAGGTACGGTGGTCGCAGTCAAAGTCTGCAATCATATAGGAAGATTTTAACGTCCGTAGCTTCGAAGCGGTTTAACATAAGCGGCTAAAATTTTTGTTGTGACGGAATTAGGATTCTGCATATAAAATTGTCATAGTGATTGTCATAGTAATTGTTACAGTTATTGACATAAAATTATCGGGGTATTTCTTAGCAAGTGTGCTAGATAGTGAACTATGGTTGAAGGCTACCGTTTTTCAAGCCAAATTGAACACAACCCGAGCTGTCTTGGTTTGATAATTTATAACCAATGGTTTGGTTATAATTTTCACAGTGTGTGTAAACTCATGTAGCTTATCTATATTTCATTCATTGCACTTCATTAGCTCTGTAAAATAATGAATAAGGAAGTTACAGCCTCCATTTTAAAACCGAAATTATAAACGAAAATTGAAATTTGAGGAAACATTATTAATTGATCATAATATAGTTTATATACTATAATAATGTAGTACAAAACATGTCGCAAGTTGTAGCACAGCTGACCGTGCACTCAAATGATTATACACACGTCTGTAAAGATTACTCGTTAAAACTCGTGCTATCGCACTCGTTTTCCTCGTCAAAACCGCGCGTACAAATCACTGAATTCAGGGCAAGCCATGCTACAACTACATCACGTATATGTTATACTTAAATTTTTTGTAAGCATTATAAATATGAGCATGAACTATGAATAGACCTACAATAGTAATTAATTGTTCCTAAATATTTGATTTCTAATAATCCAGCGGTTAGTAAGAGGAGGAAGACCAACTTACAAATAAACAGACTAATGTTGATATCGTCATGTATGCTTGACAAACCGCGGGTACAAATCACTGTATTCAGGGCAAGCCATGCTACAACTACTGCATGTATATGTTATACAAAAATTTTTTGGTAAGCATTATAGATATGAGCATGAACTATGAATAGACCTACAATAGTAATTAATTGTTCCTAAATATTTGATTTCTAATAATCCAGCCTTTAGTAAGGGGAGGAAAACCAATTTACAAATAAACTGACTAATGTTGATATCATCATATATGTTTGACAACGTTTGGAATAATGTTCCTCGCATTTTTGCTATGCATTTACATTTGGACGTTTATATATCTATAGCATTAGTACCAATGGCCTTTCCGGTTGGCAATAAACTTTATTTTGTGTAAGGTGCTTGGATTACCTAAAATTTTTCACAGTGCCTAAAAATAGAGCAGATAATACACACCTGATGTTATCAAGTTCTTCAACAAGTGCTTCTGATAACAAAAGTATTTTTGGATTAACATCATGTTAGTTTTGCAGTTACTACCGACGATTTGTATGTGACTCGACCGATATGCCTCTGTGATCACCAAATATGACCTGTATCCGTAGATGACGCAGAGGTTGATATACTAAATCAAGACCCATGGAAGTTTTAATTAATAATATTTAGTTTTGAAAACTCAGCAAGAGACTAAGGTTCAGAGCAGTTGAATCTTTGAAAACATTGAAAACCCAACGGTGATAAGTAAAGCATCCAGTAGTACAAACTGCTGCGGCAACCGTGGTCAATGTTACACAATCATTCGGGCAAACTGCATTAAAATTTAAAGAACACATTATTTTAACATTTTGGTGAACGTAGTTTTTAAAAATACTTTGCTCAGAATTACTATGACCGCTTATAAAACTCAACCGCACCGCAGAATATGGACATGTAGAACATTGCACCTTAATCGGTCATTTACATAGCAAAAGGATGCGAAATTACAAAGATGATAAAACTAGCTTTAGTACTCTTTATCACTGGGTTATAGTTTATCAGTTTACGAATGTCACACGACAGAAAA
>JASANE010002699.1:0-126678 GCA_030248225.1 Trileptium ribeirensis
GTTGTGCTAAAAATATTCCGGGTAAATTCCTAGCACAGTTGATAGATGTGCGGTAACCTTACACCTTAAGTCGTGCGTCGCAGTTGATCCTTATCGCTTTAGCAAAGACGCCTTCTGCGAAACCGTAGCTTCATTTTGCCTAACATTGAAAAGTTTCCTTCAGGTTTTATAATTTCATAAAAATCGAATTGAACGTAATTCTTTGAATTGTGACTGACCTCTGCATGGTTTTTCACCTTCGCCACTGCATTCAATGCGGAGATGAAGCTGCGGTAACTTCAAATGTGTCGTAAATATGAAAATACATATTTTCGGTTTCCCTGTTTTAGTGAGAATATCGGCTGCTCAACGGATTTAATGGCTGATACTCACATACTAGGTTTGAAAAATGTTTGAATAGTCTCACAAAACGAGATGCATATCTCCGACTGAGCTACGCAATATATATTTATGCGACATTTATACTACAGAATGGCGTATAAATGTGCCGGTCTGCCAAACGTACTGTAAACAAGGCTTAAACTCAATCTAATCACAACAAAGCCTAATGATCAAACTTTTACATGGTGAAAAACAACCGATACTACTGAAATCAGCTGTTAAACCATGTTAACCTACGTATTTTAGCTAATAATGTCTTTATAGGTGCAAATATCAGTAATTACTATTTATTCTAGGAAATTCCTAAAGTCGCTAAAAATTGATGAGGACGAGATGTCCCAAGATGACAATTTCCACCTTTGTAAAAATTAGTTATACCATTATCTTGAAACAAGAAAACTTGAAGTGCGTTACTTTGTTTGCTTATAAAAACAGTTATTTGATGTCAGGTGTTGGCAACCTATACGCACACGCGTCAAAGGCTTATTGATATTCTTAGATTCATATTTGAGCGGAGCGAAGCGAAGCGTTTTTACTTTCTGTCTGGGATTAAAAAAGTCGATGTCCGTCCGTTCGTCAGTTCGTTCGTTCGTTCGTTCGTTCGGTCCGACGGTCTCAAGAACCACAGAACCGATTTTAAAAACTTTTTTTGTTTGAAAGCCTATCATGTCAAAGTGTGCACCTGATATTTGGGATAAAAAAATTTTGAGTGGTTAATTAGTAATTAGCTGATTAGTTAAGCTTATGCAGCTAAAATAGAGAATTTTGCAATATTTGTGTTATTTATTGAAATAGAATCGTTTCGATCAAACCATTATAGGGTTTTTTGGGTCGAAGAATTCAAATATAATATTTTTACCAATGATAAAGCCCTATGCCCTATGCAATGTAGTTATTTGAAGAACATAAAATTGAGTACATTCGTAATGCCACAGCCCAAGCTCCGCTCACAAATGTAGTTCCACTACTGACTAGTCTAAATATAACAGCCCAGGCTGAGTTCGATGATCAAAATATTTAGAACGGAACCATACTTCAGAGGGCTACTTTAAAATTATTATATCTTCTTGAGCATGGATAACTTAGCATGTCCAACATATGATGTACAGCTGATACAAATTGAATCTTCGCATTAAATTTATGTTGTCATCATTATACGCTTTTTTAGTGTCACAGTTTGTGGCTGAAAAAGCTTCACTTAGTTCTTAGTATTTGTATTCAAACACCAATGTCATATGTGTAGAAGGTCAGTCAGCGGGGAGGTTGTTGGGGGGTAGTTTCCAGCGGGGTAGGGGGTAAAGCTACGCCGCCGACATTTTTGCAAATTTTAATCAATTTTTACCAAAATTTCACCCAAATTTTTTTCGATTCAAACCAATTTTTGGAAATTTTTGTAAAATGTTTGCCTTCAGCGAGCGGCAGGGGCGGGGTGGGAGGTTGTGGAGTCTCCAGGGATGTAGATATGGGTTTGTGGGGTTCGACCATTATGGGAGTAATCTCCCTACCCCTATCGACACCTAGGACAAATGTGATAACAAATCTGGCCCAGATATCTCTGAGTGGTAATAAGGTATTATCGTTAGAAAAAGCACAGCTTAGAGGGGGAGTTCGAGGACTGCAGCCCCGCAACTGCAGCCCCGAGGCTTAGTGTATGTCTCATATAAGGACCTAAGCTTAGGCTAAGGCTTAGGCTCAGTATATCGAGAACGGTATGGCATGCATTACACTTTGGCCCCTCAAGGTTACCTTGGCCACAAATCTAAAGCTTAACTAACCATGTAACAATTATTAGTTTTGCACATTGCGACCTACACTTAATACCTATTGATAATCATCGCCTTCAGCTCGGCAGAGGTAAAAATTATGACAGCCAACGCGCTAATTCTCCGGAAGTATGGGCTTTGAAAAATCTATTGGCAATGACATCACTACAGATTCGATAATTTTGTTTGCAGCATAAATCCGATATACATCATGCGTTTTATCGGGAGCATAACTACTGAATATACTCTCAGACATGAACAGATAATATATATACATATTCTGATCATAGCAAAGTACTAACTGAAATGAATGACCCCTGCTATTCAAAGCATTGTGTTTTACCCTACCATATCATTAATTTTAATGTATTTTTTGCAAGATTATGCGCGATAGGTGTAATTAGCAGCGGTGCAACGTTGGGTGGCCTAGTGGTTATTTTCGTTATTCCGTCTGTCCTAGGAACGTATGGGTACTCCAAGGTTCTCTGGGTGCTACGGATATACCTCCCCGAAAGACTCTTTGCGGAGTTATGGATAATCTCCTACCAAGGTTGTTTTCGAAAACAATTGTTGACTTAAACACAAAGTTATTTATGAGGACTGTGTACGTTCAAGTTTTTTTGCAGCTGTATTGGTTAACCCTCTAAAGTGCGGAGGTTGCAAAGCAAAACTTAACTTTGTCGTCAGCAATGACCAAGAGAAGCTACCCATATTGTAAAAATGCGACCCAAAAGAACTTCATCAGTGCTTTATTAACCTACCTTTTGTTCTGTGCTTGCAACGTCATCCTTGTGACGTTATTCGAATTGTGTAGCCAAATGCTGTACCAAAATATCTTAACTCTTCTAGAACCAACGTCAGCCCTTTCAATTGTGAATATGACAAACCTAGATTCTAACACAATGAGTAACGTGTCTTTATCGTTTGCTCAAAATACAACCGTTGCATCGAATGAGATACTTGGCGGATCGCAAGCAACGAATTTTTTGAGTACCAATGAAAAGCCGGCACAGCAAATCGTTACATCGTCTCGTCTTATCAACATAATGACAGCTACGACGCCAAACAAGTCGAGAAGTTAGCGGAGGTAAATTTTAATAGTCGCGAAGAGACTGAACAATGCGCCAAAGCGCCAATTAGAAGATGAACGTCTTTGACACTTTAGACCAGAACAACTAGATGTTTGTAGACTAAAGCTTTTGTGTGATATATAAATGATTAAATAACGGTAATTGCCTTCGTGCCGATACTTTATTTAGTGTGTCGTATAATGTTCCGTGGCGTTTAAAATAAACTACTCAATCCTAAATTATATTCTAGCACTTTGAAGCGATCCTTTGCAAGAATTGTTGATGTTTGAAACCAACCACTTGACTTTGTATAAAAGCTGTCACTAATTGAGGCTTCGAAAAATAATAATTTTAAACAAACGAAAATCACAGTAATGTTTATAGTTTGATCAAAACCTTTAATCATATGTAAGAGGTGGTTAGTACCTTCCTGATATATATTTATTAAGAACACTTACTATATTGATGATTATATGTGGTCATAGGGAAGAGGAAGATTATCCCCCAGATGCTCGCACCCTGTTCCTCGGGTTACGCCAATCCCCCTGGATGTAGCCTGATTATCCAGAGGCTCAGTGTTCTCGCAACACCGACTCCCCCGCGAGCCGAAGGATCGCACAAGATTTTGACAAAAATTAATAAATCGAGGGAAAACACGCAAAAATTGGGGGAATGGGCACATTGGTGAAAAATTGGGAAAAAATTTGCAAAAATAAGTCGAAAACTGGCAAAAATCAGGCGAAAATTATAAAAAATTCGAAAACATTTGGAGTCCCAAAAAATTTCCAAAACTTATTGTCCTGACCGTTTCCACAGCCGACGGGTTGATCCTTTGAGCTCTGCGGGGGCCTAAAGTGTGCCACCCCCGCCCTGAAACACCCGGTATAACTCACCGGGATCTTGGACGTTGAGCATGTATGTTAACGGTTTATACATACAGAAAGTTACTTGCTTAATTATTTTCTATATTTGTCAAGCTTAAAAAGCGTTAGCGCTTTTATCGTTACAAATATTATTACTGCAATGAATGAAAGCTAAATTTCTCTTCAAGTCAAAATGTATAAATGTCGAGAGAATTGTTCGAATAGATTTATTTAACACTGAGATAGTTGGCGGTCACCTCCAAAAGACAATACCAAACTATTGGCTGTAAATGGCTTCTAACAAACCCCTTCTGCGAATTAAGCTGGTATGCAGTTTCAATTTCATCGCAACTTGAAAATAGCAAACTAAATTCGACTTCGTTCAGCATTTGTTGCATTTTATAAAACATTGGAACGATTTAGAGCAGTTACTCCTTCCTCGTGCAACTGAATGCTGTGTTTACATGTACTGCAAAACAAATCAAACATTCCGATGGCTTTTGGAATTTGACACTTTACACTGTTTGACCTACCTATACATAATAAGCCGTAGTGAACTATTACCAAGATTGCTTGCACAGGAACAGACTGTCATAACACCGTCAAGGACTTAAAGTGAAATATAAAACGGGCATTAGTTGAAAAACTCTTGACACTGTCCGAGCGGAAACTACATAATTTTCATTAAAGATCAAGTACACCCTAATAAATTTTTTCAGCGACGCTTACTCGAGGGGCATGTAGATATTAATTCTGTACGGAAACTCAATGCTAGTTGTGTTGTCAGGTGTACTGCATAAACTGCAATCGTAGGTTAATGTGTTTTGAAAATGGCTGTCGACAGTTGGACATTTGTAATTCGAGATTTGCGAAGTACAATTTGAGCCAAATTTTGACAGTATACATATGTACCACAAAGGCTTATACAAGGTCGCAATTTTAAATATAACTAAACCTTATTCACACATTAATATTAGGGGAACCGTAGTTGTGCTTTGGGCTAAAACCTGTGTAAACTTTACTGTTTATCATCTGTTCCTTGGAAATGGCTTTTCCAAGTCCGCTTAAATATTCATTGTACAGCTTTTGTACAAGTTTTGAACATGTACACTGTCAACTTTATATCGTATCCACCGTTTAGTACGGCCTATGAGTGGCATTCTCCTGCGAAGTCGTGTGTTAATTTTGCTGTGTAATCGGATATGATATTGATGACCATTTTTAAACACTGAGTTTAAATATCATCATGTAGTAGTAGCTTACTGTTTTTAGTAATCAAGTAAAGTTGTCTGTGCGCGAAGGTAATGTACAAGTCATTTATCTTGTGGTACATGCTTATTACGCTCAGGCCCGTAGCCAAGGTATTGATATGAAGGAACCCTGCCACGACCACCCATGGTGAGGTAGCGTGTCCCCCGTGCAAGGCACCGGCCCTAAATTAGAACCGGGAAGGTACGACAAGGCGTTCCCCTTCCCCCTTCGAACGATTGAAGTCCTCTGGAAGGTGAGCCGCTGGCTGCGGGCCTGCTTACGGTGAAAATTATGCAATACAGTATCGTTTCTGCAATATTACTTCCTGACAACCCAAGTTTCTGATTTGATGTCGCTATTTAATTTGGATGCAAACGTACATCCTTTGTCTTTGTCTACAGAAAAGATGGGAAAGCTAATTACAATAATGTACAAATATTTTATTGCTAAGATTTTCAGTTCTGCACAGCTAACTTAAGTGGGTTCCCGCAACTTTGCTGTCTATTTTTAATTTTGTTTTAGTATTTTTTGTATCATTAGCTCTAAACTAAGTTGTAATTATTATACGTATTTGCATCATAATATTTAACAAGAAGTCGAGTGTTTAAGACCGGCCCAACTATTACAGAAATAGACAGAATAGATAGAGCAGCCTCACAAAATTATCGAGTGTTGTATATTATGAATTTTGTTCTAATTTTATTGAACTGCAGGTGATTCTATGTTACAAACATGTCAACTTTATCGAAGTAATCTCGCAGTAAGCAGATTCGGCGCAGGATTTACAGAAGGTTTACATGACAACATGGCATGTGAGTGCAATTTATGCTTATATTTCTATGACGTAGGTTGTCGAAACTTGTTTTGGCTTATGAACATAGTAAATATTTGAAAAGCTCTGTAAACAACTTGTGCTAAGTCGGCGGTTGTAAAAACATATGCGGATTGAACAGGATTGACGGCGCCGATGATATCCTTTTACGGTGCAATTATTTCATTAATGGTCCTAATTTTGTGTTCTTATTCGTCAATGCTACTTACACGTGTTCTTATCTTACACAGGATGCTACTCCATTATTTTAGAACAGCGTCAGGTTGCCATTTATCGCGTATTGAAAAGTTCTATTCATTTTGAGGTTTTAAAACAGTCACTTTTAAATAGCTTGTGTACATGTCACTCATAGTAGTCCTTTCATATTCATGAACAGCGTTGCAAACAATATAAATAAACTACCGCTGAGTTTATATTGGATTTGCCGTTTTGTTAAACGCAAGGTTTTAGGTGAGAGGAATGGTTCCTAACCTTTGCCGCGACCGGCCTTCGTGAGAGTCTTGTTTCATGGCGATTTTATTGTTTTGAACCAGTTTAGTGAAATATAAACTCTTGTTTTTCACATGCTTTAAAGATTTTATGGTTTGATAAATGTAGCACACTAACTGGGTTAGCAGGTTGAAGCAAGATGGTAATCTATTTCTTCAAGCGAAATTGAGGTGTCATGTTCTGAGTAGCTAACGATACAATTATAAACTATTTTTTATGGCACAACAACGACGGCTAAACTGTGCTTAATGTTATACACAAGGAAATAGTAGCTCGCTAAACAACAGGACTGGAGGCTGCACAGATTTTTGTACGCTTGAGTCATATCGATAAAGCAATGAACGATTATTAACTATGATCATTGTTATATTTAAGTATAATTTGCAACATGTTATACTTCTATATTTAACGAACGAAATGCTTTGTCGAATGATATGTGTTACAAATATTTGGCCATTCGATTTGATTACAGACAGACTGTTATGTGGCTCCTTTTTGAACGGTGCCAGGTTTTCTAAAAAATATAAAAAACATTCATAGTAACACTATATATTTTCATTGTGTTCCCAAAAGTAATGTTGAATTTGTCTGATTTCTCCTTTTATCTGTTGCATACCAATTTTAATATAAATTCATACGATCTTTCAATACCTGTTAATAACCTGCATTTTTCATCATAATACATAATAAACAAGGGAGCGATTGAATATCGTCGAAATTCCATCGAATATGCACGTAAACGTGAGTAAAACTGACCAAGCCAGACTCGTAAGCTCCTTAAAATGATTATGGAGGCATGAACAAATGTTTCAAATTTTAGCACTTGACTTTAGCCTAAAATTACTTAGTAGTGCTAAAAATTGCTTAGTAGTGCCTAAAATTGCTATGATTCGGCCTTACTACATTGCGATGTTTCTGCATTACGAATGTATGATGGTCGAATGTAAACCCCGTAGAAAATCAATGAAAGTTATTGGTACGAATCTGGATGACTAAACGATCGCATTTAGCTTGCTGAAAAATCTTTCCAAAGTAACCCCGAGGACGGTTACGTTATAACAGTTTAAAATTAACAGATTAATGAGGGGGTTCGGTGGTAGTAGCCCCCGACATAATTTAGGCATAGTGTATGTCTCATATAATTGTTGTTATATGTCTCATATAGTCTCATATGTCTCATAAACCTTAGCTTAGGCTAAGGCGTAGTATATCGAGAATGGCACGTCCTGCATTTTATTTACGCCCTTAGGGTTACTTCAGCCGAGAAATCTATATATATATACTATGCTTGATGCCCGCTATGCAATATATATATAAACTATAACCTAAGAACTCAAGACAGCCTATGTTGTGGAAATCGAGTTCATCGATCTTAAACTTGTCCGCTATGCAATATATAAGCCGTAACCTAAGAACTCAAGACAGCCTATATTCTGGAAATCGAGTTCATCGATCTTAAACTTGTCCGCTATGCAATATATATAAACCCTAACCTAAGAACTCAAGACAGCCTATATTCTGGAAATCAAGTTCATCGATCTTAAATTTAACACAACATCTCAACAAGCATGGTATACCCAAATTGACCTCTAGATGAGCACACAATCGTACCTAACCAACAAACTTACTTTAATTTTTGAGAGGTTCACAGTACTGTTGGTTACAAGCTGGAAAAGTGCTCAAAGCCGGCTTATCTCATGGTGCGCGAAATTGTTATATCGAACGTCCAACAATTCCGGCGGCAGCCCAACACTATTATCGACTCATTTATGTTGGAGGTGTGAAATTTTGAATGGATACCTGATAGCTAACCTTTGCGGGTAACATACAAAATAATGACTCCTTCATATTGAAATTTTCTAGAGCTTCTTAGTACACCTTCGTTTTTGTTTAAATGGTTTCGAGCAATGTCAACCTTATAAAGTTTCCTAAGTTTGAGTCGGGTATTCAAAATCTGACTCGACAACGATGCTTGCACAGTACTCTACAAAGATAGAGTTCGCTTCGCAACTGTCGGCATCGCGTTACACCATAGGGAGGAGACCCCCGGACGGTTAGACGTATCCGTCAAGGCAAATCCCCCCATGGTAAGATTTGGAGAAAGTTGAGTAGAATTGCCCAAATTAGCAAAGAATGTCGAAAATTTTATAAACAAAAATGGATAAAATTGACAAACATGGGGGAAATCATAAGTTCCTAAAAATTTATCCACCCTTGACTTACGTTCTTTCCACTAACCATCTACCTCCTAAGGCCGACGGACCTTGGATACCTATGCATACCCCCTTCATTAGCGAACAAATTATGTTTGGGTTAGATTTTTGAGCCCCCATTCCCCATAAATTACGGACTTGACAGCTAATGAATGAATTAGTTTAGCCTGGTTACATTTGCAACAATATTTATGAAGCCATTTGTAAATGCATTAATAGCTGGAGGTGCAGACAGCTCACTGATTATAGAAAGTTGATTTAACAAAATCCTTGAAATTTGATAAACTTTTAGACAGTAATATAAGATGAATTACGCCTTTTCCTGATTTAACTAATTCATTCACTGCTAATATTGTCATCTATATTTTTAATAATTCTATATTTTATAATGCTATTTGCTATTGCTGGCAGAGGGTGGTGCACTCAGACTATTCCTTAATCAGTGGGCTCGCAATGATTTACTAACTCCGACTGCAAAACCTTTCCAGCTGTAAACACCCAATGACATGTAATAGTGGATTCACTACTACTGATTTCCAATAAAGGATGATGTCACAAATGGTGGTGTTGGAAACCGTTCCGTGTTCTTTTTTGAATACTAAGACATGTTCCACTAGTGGCTGAGAAAATGTTTAAAAGAACTTATTTAATAATAATAATAATAAAAACATTTGTTACTCGCCTTTTTGGCAAAAGCCTGACAAAAGCGCAGGATAGTATACAATATTCTGAAACATAGTCATGAATGTTACATAGTCATAAATATTGTCTAGAAAAGTAATATCATATAATCATGTCGTAAATTTTCAATGTCATGCAGGTGGGAACAGAAATGTTTTTAGTTTTGCTTTAAAGTTAATAACATCAAGATTTGGATTTCGGAGGACAGTTGGTAAATTGTTCCATTCTGAGGGTCCCAAATAACAAAAACTATTGTTTCTGATTACATACATTGATTTCTGATCAATCCGAAGTGTTCGTTCATTAGTATGACGTGCCACTGATGACTGGTTTAGCATGTATACGATGTATGATGGTGTGTTGGTAGTCAGAGCATTGTAAACCACCAATAAAATTTTGTACTTTATTCGTCGATGTAGGGGCAACCAAATGCATGTTGCCTCATGACAGGAATTATATGGTCATGACGACGATTACGAGACACAATTCTGGCTGCCGTATGGAAAATGCGTTGTAGAGGAAAGAGGCGAGTACAGTTTAAACCTTCATACAGCGCATTGCAATAATCAAGTTGCAACATAACAAAAGATCTGGCGATTGTATGCGTTGTTTCATAATCTAGGCGGGTTCGAAGTCTGCCAATTTCTCTCAGTTGCCATGTATTCTGCAATGTGTTTTTCAAAATGTTAATTTCTTGTCAGTTATCACACCTAATATTCTTATGGCATCGGTGGGCTGTATTAATTCATTCCAATGTTCAAAGGTAGGCCTATATAGTTTTGACGACTAAAGTATATAAGTCGGTTTTAGATTTGTTGAGCTTGAGTTTGTTTTCATAAAACCAATTATTTAAACATAGAAATAGACGTTGTATCTACTGGAGTGTTTCAGATTCTTCTTTGATATGAAAAGATTTATAGATCTGGATATCATCAGCATAACTGTGAATATTGAAACCTGCAGCTGAAACCATTTCCATAATTGGAGCAATGAAAATATTAAAAAGCACTAGTCCAATAACACTGCCTTGTGGCACTCCGCTGTTCGTTGTTATATTTTTGGACATAGTCTGCCCCAGTTTAACTCGTTGTATTCGGTTTGTCAAATAGGATTCGAACCACTTTAGCGAGGACGGTGATACACCGACATCTTTGAGTCGTTGGAGCATCATTCTGTGATCTATTGTGTCGAAAGCAGCAGATAAGTCGAGGCTCATAAGTAATGTCACCTGTTTTCTAGTAAAAGCTGTCCAAATATCATTGCATATTTTTAACAAAGCGGTCTCAGTGGAGTGTCCTTTTTTCGGTATGCAGATTTGAAATTTATGAATGTGGTTGTTACTTTCTAAATGGTTTACCAACTGTTCCATTCTCTTTCACAAACTCAAGACTGGAAATTTCTAATCCTATTCATGCAAAGTATAAAAACAGACTTGGTCACAAATGAACTGACCTACTACGAAAACCCCATTTGGTGTTAAGTTTGTGAAAATAGTTTCGGGTAGTAATCTTTGAATCGGGACGATCAGCAAAATTGTCAAGTGCAATATCGAACATTGTAAACGCTTCGCATCACTGGTGCATTATATTATTAATGAGTCAATATTTCAACGTCTGATGAGAAACTGTCGAATTTTGGCAGTGTAGATCGTGCAGGTCTTGTGGCGCCACTGCTTTTATCACAACGACCTACTATCGCTCTTTTATCTCTCTGTCTAAATCGTTTTATGTTATTATTTATATATATTGTCAGAGTTTAACTCATTTGATACATTATTTAACTCATCGATTTGTCTCGACCGTGGTTAATTAACGGCGCACAAATGCGTTCTGATGCGATGCATTGTCGATCATTTATTTGCAAGGGCTTTCTTGTGTTGGCAGAGTTTCGATTTGTCAGATATTTAGTGTTCGGTAAAGATTATTCGGCCACGTCGTATATATCCAGTTGGCTACAACAACTACAGAACACTGGACAAATGCATATCGGAATGAGATTTTCAAATTACAAAAATATAGAAGTTTACCATGGAAAACTAAATGTTCATTGCATTCGTGCGTGCACGAGTTCTGAAGTCCCAGGGGTGCCTCGGGGAGGGGAGGGGGGAGTGTAGTCAAGAGAGTAATACATTTCAGAATTATTTTTGCTTCAAAATTAGTAAAAAGTTTTGCTAAGTAATTTTGCTAGTTCTCAATTCCTAGTTTTTATTTCATTTTATAGTAAGTCCGCTTAATTTTTCCTCATTTCTCCCATTATGTGTTTATATGCCAAAGCGCGGGTGTTGTGCCTGGCCCGGGAGACTACCTCCCCAGGAAAAAGATCCTATTTAGTTAAAGCGGAAAAAGTGGTGGAATCCTTAACGTTACTTATCGCATGAACCTGAGCAACCTTTCATTTTTAATCAAATGCTGAGTGTATTTTGTTATAATTTTATTTGATTGAACGTATGCATTTTTGTTACTGGTATACCGTCAGCTGATATGACATTGTCTTGGTTTCAAGCTTACGGTGACGGCGTTAAAATCTGGTGAAATCGTTACATTGAGTTTTCGATTGGTTAATAAATCTTTTTATTTATATATGATGTATTAGTTATGCATGACGTAGCTAGTACTACATACGCACGTATTTAATATATAACCAGCTCAAAAGTATGTATTAGTTCATAAACTATTTTGTTTCTTACTCAACGACAAATCCAATTACTGCATACAACATAATCATATGAAATGAATATGGGTATCAGCTTCTTTCATTAGTTTGTGACGGCACGACTAGGTAATTCCGTCAGGTTTGCGGCATCAAATAGACGTAGTGATCCCGTTTAGTAATCCATGTTCTGCCATATTTGGTGGATCTTTAATCTCGAAATTTTATATTTGGTGACCTCCTTTATTTGGTGGCTTCCACCTCCTGGTTCCTTTTGTATATTAAGCAGTGGCCGCTATCACCCGAAATTCCTAAATCGTTCCATTGTAGCGTCTATTAAAAAGTGGATGTTTCGTTCCTTTTGTGAGCGCTATATAAGGCCGTGTTCGTGGCTATATATCCGAAAAATAAGTGATTTATTGTATCAGGGCTCTGACCAATTTCACATTACTCTTGTGCGGGAAAACTTGTTTAAGGTGACCGGTTTTGCGGAAGTAAGTGATTGATGAAAGCGGGTTTCTTTGGCGTTGCCATGTAGCCTGGGCGGGGCATGCCAATGGCATTAAATTTACTATTATGAAACTAACGGAGAAATAGTCAAACAATCCCATTGACTTTTTTAATAGATTTTTCAAAAATCCTACTTTTCAACAACTTGATCCTTTATCTTTAAACTTTGCAGTTTCAGGAAGTTTTTCCGAACGGAAAAAGACTATTGACGAGGCTTTAAACTTTGCAAAAACGAACTTCTCAGCGTTTGACCAGTTTATTTTCTCTATTGACTGGGAAAGACTCTTGAATCGAGTCATTTCAGTTAATGACAAGTTTAAACTTTTTCTTAATGTTATGTATTTCGGATGTGAGCTTTTTGTACCAAAGAAACAGATTCCAACAACCGAGAAATCTGTCAAATATCCTCATTGCATTCAGCGTATGCAAAATAAAAAGTTGCAATTGTGGCACTGCACAAAACAGGCTGGAAATTTTAATGAATATAAGCGGTTTTCCAAACAATGCTCTGCTGCTATTTTACAATTCAAGAAAAAGCGAAAACGTAACATTATCGAAACCGGAAATTTTAAAACCTTGTTTCGATACGTAAATAGCCGGCTTTCAGCAAAGAACAGCATTAGTGCGATAAAGTGTCCCGATGGCTCGTTATCCTCAGATGATCAAATATGTGCTAATATTATCGCTGATGCTTGTTCTTCTGTATTTACTGTTGATAACAATAATTTACCTGTAATTTTTGACATAACAGCTGCCGAGCAACCCATCACCTGGGTTGCCTTTTCGCCAGGAACAGTACACAAGTACATGAGTAAGCTGAATTCCAAACTAAGCCATTCTCCAGATGGATTACCTGCATTCTTATTATAAAACCTGAATAACTGGCTTTGCTTTGCCCTGACACATGTTTTCGAACAATCATTTATTACTGCTAAGTTGCCAAAACAGTGGCATACAGCCCACGTAGTGCCAGTATGCAAAAAAGGAGATTCGTTCTAATCCCTCTTGATTACTGTCGCACATCACTGTAAAAAATCCAATTGCTGCAAATCACGCAATATGCCGTATATGACCATATCATATCCTTTCTTGCTCAGCATAACATTATAACTCCTAATCACCATGGTTTTGTTTCAAACAAGTCAACCTGTACTCAATTGCTTCAGTGCATGAAAGATTGGTGCACTACAGTACATGAAGGAAACTACGTCGATGTGGTTTACCTTGCAAAAGCTTTTGATACGGCTCCGCACAAAAAGTTACTTGTAAAGCTAACTAAATATGGCATAAGAGGTCAACTACTAGAATGGATTCGAGCTTACCTAGCTGACCGCAAATTCTACGTAAAGGTTAATCATTGCTTTTCTGAGGAACGGAATGTAAAATCAGGCGTTCCTCAGGGGAGTGTTCTGGCCCTACTTTGCTTGTTCTGTATATCAATGACCTTGTTGTAAAGTTAAATAATGTACATTGCAAATTGTTTGCTGATGATGTAAAACTTTATGTTAAGCTGAAGAGAACACAACCGCATATTGCCGCCGATAATCTTAGGCGAGCAATTAGTTACGTTGATTCATGGCCAAAGAATGGCAACTTAGCTTATCATATGCTAAATGTACAGTACTACATATAGGATCTAAATATCTACAGTTAGAATATCAAATAGTAAATAATAGTCTAACTGTAAACACTTTATCAAAGACCTAATAGTCTCAGTGTGTAATCTGCTCAAGCCTGCAGCGTTACAGTTCAGAAGGCCTAACGTAATATTAAAATGTTATTTCGCTGTTTCCTAAACTCTAATTATAACGTTCTTTTGACTGCTTTTATGTCTTATGTAGTCCCAATCCTAGAATATGCATCACCTGTATGCTCGCCATGTACAGTAGGAAATACCGATAAGCTTGAAAATGTTCAACGATATTTTACAAAACGTAGTTTTGCCAGAGCACGCATGCCGTACGCTTCGTATATAGACATGCATATACTTAAGTATTTGAACTTAAAGCCCCTTAGAGTTAAGACGCTTTCATAATGATTTAGTAGTTGTTTTCAAGTCAGAAATTTTTTTGCTGGATATAAGGACCTATTTGAAATGTCTTGTGTAACTTTAACAAGAGGTCATTATCTCAAAATTAAGAAACCACAACACGAAACTTAAACTTTGGATCATTTTCTCACTGCTCGAATTGTAAATTCATGGAACCAACTACCAGTTAGGGTAATGAATCAACCATTAATTAGTGCGTCGAGTCCAGATAATTTCAAGAAACTACTCGATAAAGTTGATTTAACCAGATTTTAAAATTTGATCGAAATATGTAATCAGAAATATAAGTGGATTTACTCCCTTTTTATGATTTAATTCGTTTATTGGCTGGTCTTGTAAGTCATGTTTATTTAAATTTGTGCTATATGTTGTGTTATATTTGCATAAGGCTGGCAGAGGCAGCCAGGCTATTCCTTAATGGTTGGGCCCGCGATGATGGACTTAACTCCGGATGCAAACCCCTTCGAGCTGCAACATCCAATGACCGGTAATAAACGATATACTACTACTAAAACAACAACATAGTTTAGTACCGGTCAAGCCAGCCTTCTTATACAGAACTGTTATGCACTGTCCATACTCACACTGCCCATGTGAGATATAGACCATGCGAAAGATCCAGTTATACAAAAATAATAGGCTGACGTGTGGTAAATAAACAAATAAGATCAAAAGGGCATAGCGCCAGTTACAACTGATCAAAAATTGAAACCATAATCGTAATAACTATCAATTATCTTCCTGCTCAACAGTCGGGATACCGAAAGATGCATTCAACTGAAACGGTCCTGATCAAAATAACAAACGATATCAAAACTGCCTTTGCAAGGCGTGAAGTAACTTTACTAGTCAGTCTAGACCTGTCTGTAGCACTCGATACTATCGAACACAACATAATCCTGCAAAAACTCTCAATGGCAGGTCTCTCTCCTCATGCAGTGAAGTGGTTTGAATCTTACTTAACTGGCCGTCAGCAACGTGTACAAATTGGTACACTCCTGTCAAAAACAGTAAGCCTGAAAACTGGAGTTCCCCAGGGCAGCGTTCTCGGCCCAGTCTTGTTTAACATTTGCATTGCGCCCTTCATTGCTCTAATAAGTGACTCTGGATACCAAGTACACAACTATACAGACGATATTCAAATCTACCGACACTTCAGTCCGAGCGACACTGCCACCATCTCTACATCCCTTCAACAAATCCTATGTCGAATGAAGGGCTGGTTCTGCGTCAAGAACCTCATATTAAATGATTTAAAGACGCAGCTAAGCTATTTTAGCTCTGGCGACTTCAACGGACCACCCACACTAATAGGATCAACTACAATTGAACCTATCAGTGCTATTAAAATACTGGGAGTAATCTTAGATAGCAAACTCAACATGGTACAGCATATTCGACAGTTATCAGCCTCATGTATGTGGCAACTCTGCTCCATAGGTCGCATCCGCCGCCGACTAAATGACCAAACAGCTCAGAGCATAATGCGCGCCTTCGTCATGAGTAGAGTAGACTATTGCAATGCACTATACTTAGACCTCACATCCTGTGTTATACAACCTCTGCAACGAATTCTACAAACAGCGGCAATAATTATAGCATGCTCTGGAAATGGGATCCAATTACCCTAATACAGAGACGCCTACATTGCCTTCCCCTTCACGAACGAATTACTTTTAAAGCATTGGTTATAATTCACAGTGTATTAACTTCACATGAGCCAAAATACCTACCAGAGATGTTACAATCTACAGCAACACCTCGTCTAATTAATGAACGCATCCTCAGAACTTATGGTACACGAACAAATGCTTTCTCTTTTTCTGGAGCCATGATTATGGAACAAACGGCCACGGACATTGCGGGACTTTTTACTATCACTAGAAGCCTTCAAACGTAGGCTTAAAAAGCACTTATTCCCTAGGACTTGACTGTTTATTCTGTGTTTTGTATAAAATTGTATATTCAAAAAAATCTGTCATATGTTTCCCAATGTTATCAGTGTCTGTTTACGTGTATACTCTTTCAGTTATATTTTGTTACCTGTACGTATGTAAAGTCTGTGTTTCTGTAATATTTTGTGTCAGCGCCTTTGCAACGCTTCGGCGAAAAGGGCGCTATATAAATGTTTCCATTATTATTATTATAACACTTAATAGCCACTGCACCTAGAGATGAATGTACCATTTGCGAATTATAGAAAAGTAGGATTTTTGAAAAATATTATTTAAAAAAGTCAATGGTGATATTTAACTATTTTTCTCCATTTAGTTTCATAATAGTAAATTTAATGCCATTGGCATGCCCCGCCCAGGCTACATGGCAACGCCAAAGAAACCCGCTTTCATCAATCACTTACTCCCGCAAAACCGGTCACCTTAAACAAGTTTTCCCGCACAAGAGTAATGTGAAATTGGTCAGAGCCCTGATACAATAAATCACTTATTTTTCGGATATATAGCCACGAACACGGCCTTATATAGCGCTCACAAAAGGAACGAAACATCCACTTTTTACAGCGCTCAATGGAACGATTTAGGAATTTCGGTGATAGCGGCCACTGCTTAATATACAAAAGGAACCAGGAGGTGGAAGCCACCAAATAAAGGAGGTCACCAAATATAAAATTTCGAGATTAAAGATCCACCAAATATGGCAGAACATGGATTACTAAACGGGACCACTACGTCTATTTGATGCCGCAAACCTGACGGAATTACCTAGTCGTGCCGTCACAAACTAATGAAAGAAGCTGATACCCATATTCATTTCATATGATTATGTTGTATGCAGTAATTGGATTTGTCGTTGAGTAAGAAACAAAATAGTTTATGAACTAATACATACTTTTGAGCTGGTTATATATAAATACGTGCGTATGTAACTAGCTACGTCATGCATAACTAATACATCATATATAAATAAAAAGATTTATTAACCAATCGAAAACTCAATGTAACGATTTCACCAGATTTTAACGCCGTCACCGTAAGCTTGAAACCAAGACAATGTCATATCAGCTGACGGTATACCAGTAACAAAAATGCATACGTTCATTCAAATAAAATTATAACAAAATACACTCAGCATTTGATTAAAAATGAAAGGTTGCTCAGGTTCATGCGATAAGTAACGTTAAGATCCACCACTTTTTCCGCTTTAACTAAATAGGATCTTTTTCCTGGGAGGTAGTCTCCCGGGCCTAGGCACCCCCCCGCGCTTTGGCATATAAACACATAATGGGAGAAATGAGGAAAAATTAAGCGGACTTACTATAAAATGAAATAAAACTGGGTGAGAATTGGCAAATTTACTTAGCAAAACTTTTTACTAATTTTGAAGCAAAAATAATTCTGAAATGTATTCCCCTTGACTACCTCCCCTCCCCCTCCCGAGGCACCCCTTGGGACTTCAGAACTCGTGCACGCACGATGCAATCAACATTTAGTTTTCCAGTAAACTACTATATTTTTGTAATTTGAAAATCTCATTCCGATAATTGCAGTGTTGTGTAGTTGTTGTAGCCAACTGGATATATACGACGTGGCCAAATAATCTTCCGAACACTTAAATCTGACAAATCGAAACTCTGCCAACACAAGAAAGCCCTTGCAATAAATGATCGACAATGCATCGCATCGGAACGCATTTGTGCGCCGTTAATTAACCACGGTCGAGCGAATCGATGAGTTAAATAATGTTTCAAATAGTTAAACTCTGACAATATATATAAATAATAACATAAAACGATTTAGACAGAGAGATAAAAGAGCGATAGTAGGTCGTTGTGATAAGCAGTGGCGCCACAAGACTGCACGATCTACACTGCCAAAATTCGACAGTTTCTCATCAGACGTTGAAATATTGACTCATTAATAATATAATGCACCAGTGATGCGAAGCGTTTACAATGTCGATATTGCACTTGACAATTTTGCTGATCGTCCCGATTCAAAATTACTACCGAAACTATTTCACAAACTTAACACCAAATGGGGTTTGTAGTAGGTCAGTTCATTGTGACCAAGTCTGTTTTTATACTTTGCATGAATAGGATTAGAAATTTCCATCTTGAGCTGTGAAAGAGAATGGAACAGTTGGTAAACCATTTAGAAAGTAACAACCACATTCATAAATTTCAATCTGCATACCGAAAAGGACACTCCACTGAGACCGCTTTGTTAAAAATATGCAATGATATTTGGACAGCTTTTACTAGAAAACAGGTGACATTACTTATGAGCCTCGACTTATCTGCTGCTTTCGACACAATAGATCACAGAATGATGCTCCAACGACTCAAAGATGTCGGTGTATCACCGTCCTCGCTAAAGTGGTTCGAATCCTATTTGACAAACCGAATACAACGAGTTAAACTGGGGCAGACTATGTCCAAAAATATAACAACGAACAGCGGAGTGCCACAAGGCAGTGTTATTGGACTAGTGCTTTTTAATATTTTCATTGCTCCAATTATGGAAATGGTTTCAGCTGCAGGTTTCAATATTCACAGTTATGCTGATGATATCCAGATCTATAAATCTTTTCATATCAAAGAAGAATCTGAAACACTCCAGTAGATACAACGTCTATTTCTATGTTTAAATAATTGGTTTTATGAAAACAAACTCAAGCTCAACAAATCTAAAACCGACTTATATACTTTAGTCGTCAAAACTATATAGGCCTACCTTTGAACATTGGAATGAATTAATACAGCCCACCGATGCCATAAGAATATTAGGTGTGATAACTGACAAGAAATTAACATTTGAAAAACACATTGCAGAATACATGGCAACTGAGAGAAATTGGCAGACTTCGAACCCGCCTAGATTATGAAACAACGCATACAATCGCCAGATCTTTTGTTATGTTGCGACTTGATTATTGCAATGCGCTGTATGAAGGTTTAAACTGTACTCGCCTCTTTCCTCTACGACGCATTTTCCATACGGCAGCCAGAATTGTGTCTGGTAATCGTCGTCATGACCATATAATTCCTGTCATGAGGCAACTGCATTGGTTGCCCCTACATCGACGAATAAAGTACAAAATTTTATTGGTGGTTTACAATGCTCTGACTACCAACACACCATCATACATCGTATACATGCTAAACCAGTCATCAGTGGCACGTCATACTAATGAACGAACACTTCGGATTGATCAGAAATCAATGTATGTAATCAGAAACAATAGTTTTTGTTATTTGGGACCCTCAGAATGGAACAATTTACCAACTGTCCTCCGAAATCCAAATCTTGATGTTATTAACTTTAAAGCAAAACTAAAAACATTTCTGTTCCCACCTGCATGACATTGAAAATTTACGACATGATTATATGATATTACTTTTCTAGACAATATTTATGACTATGTAACATTCATGACTATGTTTCGGAATATTATATACTATCCTGCGCTTTTGTCAGGCTTTTGCCAAAAAGGCGAGTAACAAATGTTTTTATTATTATTATTATTAAATAAGTTCTTTTAAACATTTTCTCAGCCACTAGTGGAACATGTCTTAGTATTCAAAAAAGAACACGGAACGGTTTCCAACACCACCATTTGTGACATCATCCTTTATTGGAAATCAGTAGTAGTGAATCCACTATTACATGTCATTGGGTGTTTACAGCTGGAAAGGTTTTGCAGTCGGAGTTAGTCAATCATTGCGAGCCCACTGATTAAGGAATAGTCTGAGTGCACCACCCTCTGCCAGCAATAGCAAATAGCATTATAAAATATAGAATTATTAAAAATATAGATGACAATATTAGCAGTGAATGAATTAGTTAAATCAGGAAAAGGCGTAATTCATCTTATATTACTGTCTAAAAGTTTATCAAATTTCAAGGATTTTGTTAAATCAACTTTCTATAATCAGTGAGCTGTCTGCACCTCCAGCTATTAATGCATTTACAAATGGCTTCATAAATATTGTTGCAAATGTAACCAGGCTAAACTAATTCATTCATTAGCTGTCAAGTCCGTAATTTATGGGGAATGGGGGCTCAAAAATCTAACCCAAACATAATTTGTTCGCTAATGAAGGGGGTATGCATAGGTATCCAAGGTCCGTCGGCCTTAGGAGGTAGATGGTTAGTGGAAAGAACGTAAGTCAAGGGTGGATAAATTTTTAGGAACTTATGATTTCCCCCATGTTTGTCAATTTTATCCATTTTTGTTTATAAAATTTTCGACATTCTTTGCTAATTTGGGCAATTCTACTCAACTTTCTCCAAATCTTACCATGGGGGGATTTGCCTTGACGGATACGTCTAACCGTCCGGGGGTCTCCTCCCTATGGTGTAACGCGATGCCGACAGTTGCGAAGCGAACTCTATCTTTGTAGAGTACTGTGCAAGCATCGTTGTCGAGTCAGATTTTGAATACCCGACTCAAACTTAGGAAACTTTATAAGGTTGACATTGCTCGAAACCATTTAAACAAAAACGAAGGTGTACTAAGAAGCTCTAGAAAATTTCAATATGAAGGAGTCATTATTTTGTATGTTACCCGCAAAGGTTAGCTATCAGGTATCCATTCAAAATTTCACACCTCCAACATAAATGAGTCGATAATAGTGTTGGGCTGCCGCCGGAATTGTTGGACGTTCGATATAACAATTTCGCGCACCATGAGATAAGCCGGCTTTGAGCACTTTTCCAGCTTGTAACCAACAGTACTGTGAACCTCTCAAAAATTAAAGTAAGTTTGTTGTTAGGTACGATTGTGTGCTCATCTAGAGGTCAATTTGGGTATACCATGCTTGTTGAGATGTTGTGTTAAATTTAAGATCGATGAACTTGATTTTCCAGAATATAGGCTGTCTTGAAGTTCTTAGGTTAGGGTTTATATATATTGCATAGCGGACAAGTTTAAGATCGATGAACTCGATTTCCAGAATATAGGCTGTCTTGAGTTCTTAGGTTACGGCTTATATATTGCATAGCGGACAAGTTTAAGATCGATGAACTCGATTTCCACAACATAGGCTGTCTTGAGTTCTTAGGTTATAGTTTATATATATATTGCATAGCGGGCATCAAGCATAGTATATATATATAGATTTCTCGGCTGAAGTAACCCTAAGGGCGTAAATAAAATGCAGGACGTGCCATTCTCGATATATATGACGCCTTAGCCTAAGCTAAGGTTTATGAGACATATGAGACTATATGAGACATATAACAACAATTATATGAGACATACACTATGCCTAAATTATGTCGGGTGTAATGACTTATAAACCCCCTCATTAATCCGTTAACTTTAAACTGTAATAACGTAACCGTCCTCGGGGTTACTTTGGAAAGATTTTTCAGCAAGCTAAATGCGATCGTTTAGTCATCCAGATTCGTACCAATAACTTTCATTGATTTTCTACGAAGTTTACATTCGACCATCATACATTCGTAATGCAGAAACATCGCAATGTAGTAAGGCCGAATCATAGCAATTTTAGGCACTACTAAGCAATTTTTAGCACTACTAAGTAATTTTAGGCTAAAGTCAAGTGCTAAAATTTGAAACATTCGTTCATGCCTCCATAATCATTTTAAAGGAGCTTACTGAGTCTGGCTTGGTCAGTTTTACTCACGTTTACGTGCATATTCGATGGAATTTCGACGATATTCAATCGCTCCCTTGTTTATTATGTATTATGATGAAAAATGCAGGTTATTAACAGGTATTGAAAGATCGTATGAATTTATATTAAAATTGGTATGCAACAGATAAAAGGAGAAATCAGACAAATTCAACATTACTTTTGGGTAAAACAATGAAAATATATAGTGTTACTATGAATGTTTTTTATAATTTTAGAAAACCTGGCACCGTTCAAAAAGGAGCCACATAACAGTCTGTCTGTAATCAAATCGAATTGCTAAAAATATTGTAACACATATCATTCGACAAAGCATTTCGTTCGTTAAATATAGAAGTATAACATGTTGCAAATTATACTTAAATATAACAATGAATCATAGTTAATAATCGTTTATTGCTTTATCGATATGACTCAAGCGTACAAAAATCTGTGCAGCCTCCAGTCCTGTTGTTTAGCGAGCTACTATTTCCTTGTGTATAACATTAAGCACAGTTTAGCCGTCGTTGTTGTGCCATAAAAAATAGTTTATAATTGTATCGTTAGCTACTCAGAACATGACACCTCAATTTTGCTTGAAGAAATAGATTACCATCTTGCTTCAACCTGCTAACCCAGTTAGTGTGCTACATTTATCAAACCATAAAATCTTTAAAGCATGTGAAAAACAAGAGTTTATATTTCACTAAACTGGTTCAAAACAATAAAATCGCCATGAAACAAGACTCTCACGAAGGCCGGTCGCGGCAAAGGTTAGGAACCATTCCTCTCACCTAAAACCTTGCGTTTAACAAAACTGCAGATCCAATATAGAATCTGAGTTGTAGTTTATTTAGATTGCTTCGGAATGCTGTTCATGAATGATGAAAGGACTACTATGAGTGACATGTACACAAGCTATTTAAAAGTGACTGTTTTAAAACCTCCAAAATGACAATAACTTTCCAATACGCGATAAATGGCAACCTGACGCTGTTCTAAAATAATGGAGTAGCATCCTGTGTAAGATAAGAACACGTGTAAGTAGCATTGACGAATAAGAACACAAAATTAGGACCATTAATGAAATAATTGCACCGTAAAAGGATATCATCGGCGCCGTCAATCCCTGTTCAATCCGCATATGTTTTTACAACCGCCGACTTAGCACAAGTTGTTTACACAACTTTTCGTAAAATATTTACTATGTTCATAAGCCAAAACAAGTTTCGACAACCTACGTCATAGAAATATAAGCATAAATTGCACTCACATGCCATGTCGTCATGTAAACCTTCTGTAAATCCTGCGTCGAATCTGCTTACTGCGAATATTACTTTGATAAAGTCGACATGTCTGTAACATAGAATCACCTGCAGTTCAAGTAAGAATTAGAACAAAATTCATAATATACAACACTCGATAATTTTGTGAGGCTGCTCTATCTATTCTGTCTATTTCTGTAATAGTTGGGCCTGATCTTTAGACATTCTACTTCTTGT
Organism: Trileptium ribeirensis; assembly: GCA_030248225.1. Lineage (NCBI taxonomy): Eukaryota > Metazoa > Nematoda > Enoplea > Enoplida > Thoracostomopsidae > Trileptium > Trileptium ribeirensis. The sequence continues at coordinate 23,852 of JASANE010002699.1, forward strand.
TAAATATTATGATGCAAATACGTATAATAATTACAACTTAGTTTAGAGCTAATGATACAAAAAATACTAAAACAAAATTAAAAAATAGACAGCAAAGTTGCGGTAACCCACTTAAGTTAGCTGTGCAGAACTGAAAATCTTAGCAATAAAATATTTGTACATTATTGTAATTAGCTTTCCCATCTTTTCTGTAGACAAAGACAAAGGATGTACGTTTGCATCCAAATTAAATAGCGACATCAAATCAAGAAACATGGGTTGTCAGGAAGTAAGATTGCAGAAACCATACTGTATTGCATAATTTTCACCGGTAAGCAGGCCCGTAGCCAGCGGCTCACCCTTTCCAGAGGACTTCAATCGTTCGAAGGGGGAAGGGGAACGCCTTGTCGTACCTTCCCGGTTCTAATTAGGGGCCGGTGCCTTGCACGGGGAACAGGCTACCTCACCATGGGTGGTCGTGGCAGGGTTCCTTCTTATCAATACCTTGGCTACGGGCCTGAGCGTAATAAGCATGTACCACAAGATAAATGACTTGTACATTACCTTCGTGTACATACAACTTTACTTGATTACTAAAAACAGTAAGCTACTATTACATGACGAATATTTAAACTGAGTGTTTAAAAATGGTCATCAATATCATATCCGATTACACAGCAAAATTAACACACGACTTCGCAGGAGAATGCCACTCATAGGCCGTACTAAACGGTGGATACGATATAAAGTCGACAGTGTACATGTTCAAAACTTGTACAAAAGCTGTACAATGAATATTTAAGCGGACTTGGAAAAGCCATTTCCAAGGAACAGATGATAAACAGTAAAGTTTACACAGGTTTTAGCCGCAAAGCACAATTATGGTTCCCCTAATATTAAATGTGCGAATAAAGGTTTAGTTATATTTAAAATTGCGACCTTGTATAAGCCTTTGTGGTACATATGTATACTGTCAAAATTTGGCTCAAATTGTACTTCGCAAATCTCGAATTACAATGTCCAACTTGTTGACAGCCATTTTCAAAACACATTAACCTACGATTGCAGTTTATGCAGTACACCTGACAACACAACTAGCATTGAGTTTCCGGTACAGAATTAGATCTAGATGCCCCTCGAGGTAAGCGTCGCTGAAAAAATTTATTAGGGTGTACTTGATCTTTAATGAAAATTATGTAGTTTCCGCTTGATAATGTCAAGAGTTTTCATGGAATGCCCGTTTTATATTTCACTTTAAGTCCTTGACGGTGTTATGACAGTCTGTTCTGGTGCAAGCAATCTTGGTAATAGTTCACTACGGCTTATTATGTATAGGTAGGTCAAACAAGTGTAAAGTGTCAAATTCCAAAAGCGATTTAAATGTTTGATTTGTTTTGCAGTACACGCAAACACAGCATTCAGTTGCACGAGGAAGGGTTAATCGTTCAAATGTTTTATAAAATGCAACAAATGCTGAACGAAGTCGAATTTAGTTTGCTATTTTCAAGTTGCGATGAAATTGAGTCATACCAAAGCTTAATTCGCAAAGGGGTTTTGTTACAAGCCATTTACAGCCAGTAGTTTGGTATCGTCTTTTGGAGGTGACCGCCAACTATCTCAGTGTTAAATAAATCTATTCGAACAATTCTCTCGACATTGATACATTTTGACTTGAAGAGAAATTTAGCTTTCATTCATTGCAATAATATTTGTAACGATAAAAGCGCTAACGCTTTTTAAGCTTAATATATACAAGTGTCATTATTATTGTGCTGTTACTGTTTTATTTTAATAAATTTTATCTGATTTTATGTTATGAGCAGATATTGCGGATTAAGGTACTGAGCTGCTACGAAGTGCTAATGGTAAAATGTTCAATCTGTGCTCCCAACCTGATTTTATGTACGCAACCTTTAATTCATCAGTGCTAAAATTTAATATATTTGTTTATCGATCAATTGTAGCGCTGCCAGGCATCAAATACAGGTTTTTATGGAAAGCTGTATATACACGAAAACTACTGACTTATCTAACGGAAAAATGTGAGCGAATAGCGCGTAGATGTATATACCGAGAACTCATTTAAATCTTTTAAGGTTTCAGTTTGTAATTTCGTCAAACTCGGACCGCTGACCGAGTTGTATTTCAGGTGGCGTGCTCAAACGTCTCTCGAAAGGGAATAACTAAGCATGAGCAAACTTTAGTACGCGGCAAATTTTGTAAATGCAGTGAAGGTTATTCGCTGTTGCTAATTGCCAAAGTTTTACAAAATGGTTAATATTTCTCAATGTTGTCTAGCGATTTTGCATCTATTGCCGTGAAAGGGTTTTACGCATTAAAACTGGAGTAGCGTATTCTTGTAATGTAGAGTAGTTCTCTACGCTCGGTGTTCAGCACCGGCTAACCATGAAACGTTGCGGTTAGCCCCGGAAAGGCCTGGTGTATCTAGCAGCACTTTTCGGAATTAGGTTTGCTATTTTCTTAAAATGTTCATCAACCACTGCACAATTCCGTGTAAAATGGCAACGTTCTTTTCGCTGCAGTTTCTGTTACAATGTTAGTGATACTTAATATACTCCAGTTAGCTTCGAAAAACAGTTTACATTTTAAAATGAAGCCTATAGTGGTCGTAGTTACGTGACTTCAAACGTATACGACATCCGCGTAAATAAGATATTGTGTAACACTTTATTATTTTCACTCTACGGTTTCGTTCTAACTATTGTTATACTAATCCAGATGAGCTTTGCGTGCGTTCATTTCAGTTGGCAAGGTGATACCAGCGGTCACGTTCTTATGTATTCTGATACAACAGTGGGACACTGAACGCTGCTTAGTGTACCTAAGATACACATGGTGATAAAAGATGACAAATATGTGAAGTTAATTTCACTTGAAAACAAGCCAGCATCTTATTTACCGTTACCATACAGAGAAATCAGGTTTTATTACGCACTCCAAACTACACAACTGCATAATCATTTATACATATTTTTCGTAGTGATGTATCTAAATTCTGATTACAGTAAAATGATCTAAAATTGTGGCAAGCTGGTCAATCATGACGTAAATTTACAAATATGTCTGGCTTTCTCCCCAAAAATTTGCTATGTTGACCAATTATGTATATGTATATAGACATATATACTTGGCGTTGGATATATTGGTCGATCTCTCAGAAATTGCGCAATGTAATGTATATATATATAAAGTCAGCACGTACATAACCGTCCAACGGTTGCAAGATGTATGTACTATGGCCCGCCCGCCGTAATTTTCGATCGTACTGCACCCTTTTACTCAAGAATTTTTTTCGCGTTTTCGCCTTTGAATATATGTTCATAATATTTGAGTCGATATATACTTTAAACTATTGCAGAAATGAATTTTAATGTTACGCTATTTTTGAAATGTGCCTGTACACAGATTATTTGATGATTTGGCCGGCCAGTGAAACATCTAATTATTACTAATTAGAGCAGTTAGTAGTTAGCAAAATTAAAATAGTAATTCGTCGTAGAGCTGGCTATGATTGTAATATTTTTTAATATTAAGACATGAGGATATTTTATTGATTTTATTACAATAGTCGTCCATGGCGGCATCAGGAGTGTTTGGTTACGCCGAAAGCGACAGCGAAGATGAATTACCCTCCGGTTGGGAGGAACGCACAACTTTGGATGGACGTGTGTACTACGCGAAGTACGTCTAAAATGAGTTACCTGCTAATGCAAAACAACCAAATGTACTAATTTTAATACGGATACGACGTGTGGCTCTGGTGTTCCATACATAGCTAAAGAAGTGTCTTCAAAGACTGTTTGTTAACATAAAACATTTATTTCGATGTCACACATAAGCCATCACTATGTTGACGGGTTTTGCACTATTTTTTGTTCGACGTGTAGTAGAATAATTGTACTTGTGCTTTTCTAATGATTTGCTATCCAAATTCTCTCAACACGTGTGCGAATTGAAAACTTTCTGATTTTGGCAAAAAGGGTCCAAGTATATTTTTAGTTTTGTAACTATTCCCTGAATATTTTGATTGATTAAGTTTTTTTTGTTTCGAGTGACTGTTCTGGGTTTTGTACCTAATTGGGTATGTCGTCGCTCAGTGTAGGACACTGAGTATCTCGCGGTCCTGTTAAAGATAAATATTGGCCGATTCACACAATGTTGACTGTTGTGCGCAAACTGATCACGCTGCCATGGTGCAGTGCTATTTATGCCAATCTTTCAATCACTACGAATGTCTTGGCCTCAAAATTACCGATATGAGTTATGTGATAAATGTGGGTGACAATGGCATATTTATGTGTAAAATGTGTTCGCCGTTATTGAAACTGTGAGAAACCTCAAGAAATTTAGTCTGATATCCCTTCACCTTCAACGTTTGCCTATAAACTTTCCAATGAGTACATGGGTTCGGACCAATTATTATCAAATGTTGGTTTTGATGCGAATTTTTTAACAGGAAAATAGTCATCAACTAGCTACAGGCAACCCACCAATACTGTCTAAAGATGTCTGATCGAATTTTATCCGTTGCAATTGCTGCAGCAATAAAGGCTTCTAGGAAGTTTTTTTGAAAAAATTATGTTCAATTATCATCAAAATACGACTTTTTTGATCGAGGATGCGTTGAAAAAGCGAGACAAAACGAAACCTGGGTTTTGTGGGTTCGCCTGAAAATGCGACTTCAATAGATAAAACAGATCTGATTTGTCAAAAATTCAAAGTTGTACAAAATTGGATATTGCACCCTCTGCTATTCATAGGAGTTAGCGATAATTTTTGTGTTTCTGATCAATTTACTATCGACTCTTTGTTAGGGCCTTTCGCTTTAATGCCCATAAATAACGTAAAATGGATCAAGAACTTTACAAAAACTGACAATTTTGCTTTGAATGAAAATCTTGCTAATATCAATTGGAATGCGTCTTTTAATGAATGTTCTGGTATTGATTTATTTGCTGCATATAACTCGATAATACCAGTCGTAGTGGAACTACATTTTTTTGAGCGGAGCGACGGCATTAGTAATATGAACGTACTCAATGTCTTGGGAATATATTATTACCTAGACAACAATGAGTAAATGAAAGAATAATTTTATTCCGTTCGAACGAAAAGCAAGACAGAGGAAGTCACGTGGCTTATACAGCATGGTGATGAATGGCAATCGAAGCACAGCAATAATTAAGCTGTTATGAGCTTAATTAGGGTGTTAATTAGCTAATTAGCTTAATTAATGATAAAATTGGCAAGTTGTCAAACTTCTAAAATATCAGATGCACATCACCACATGATAAGCTTTCAGACAAAAAAGTTTTTTGAAATAGGTTCAGTGGTTCTTGAGATCCATGAAAGACTAACGGACGAACGGACATCGACTATTTTGCTCGCAGACAGAAAATAAAAACGCTTCGCTCAATGACAATGCGATATCTATTTATGTTCCGTTCGATTATTCCTGTTGCAATTTTTCATAAACAGTATAAAAGGTTTAAGAAAACAAGAAAATTATAAGCCACACAAAAGTTGTTACATAAGCGTTTACTAAAATGCCCTACCAATATATATAAATGTGAAGAGATGAAGAACGTGTGCTGCAATTGCTAGGATGTCCAAAAAGCTTGATATCATTAGTGCAGAATCAAAAATTGTTGATAGCAAAAGCCAAAAATCGTTCTGTAAATTAAAAGTCAAAAATAAAATTCCTTGCATAAATGGTAATAATGGTACTGTTGTATTTAATGATTCTGATAAGCTACTTTATTTAATTATTTTCAATCAGTTTTTATTAAAGAGTACCAAAAGCTCGCGGTAAATCTTTCTGAGCAACCGGAGAACGTATTAGAAAATTTTGAAATTTCTGAAACGAAAATTCCTCGAGCTTTGGAAATTCAGGTAAAAAACATAGTTCAAGTCTTGACGGTTTTTCACAATCCTTTATCTGTAAAATCAGTAAGAATTGCGTTTCTGATGACATTAATTTGCAAAAAATCGATTGAATGAGGAACAGTTTCCAAAATGTGTAAAATATCTAAGGTTATCGCTTTGCATAAAGAAATTTGGTTAACAAATTGCCGTGTGATTAATCTTTTATGTGCGTTAACTAAGGCGCTTGAATCCTTGGTTAAGGATTTTGTTGTTGACTTCCTGCAAGAAAATAACTTATTTTACATTTTTTCATTTGATTTCACTAAATGTTTATCCACTGTTACCAATTTGTTGATAACTCTAGATAAGTGGACAAAAGCTTTAGATAATGGTAAATTAGTAGATATTTTATATTTATATTTCTCAAAAGTTTTTTTATTTAGTTTGTCATGCAAAGCTTATACAGTGTTAAGTGCAAATCGGTGTATCAGATAAATACTTTGGTTGAAGGAATAGTTATTTGTTTAAAAAGTATCAGTTGTAGAGATAAATGAAGGTGGATCAGGTTTGCTTGCGATACATTCTGGCGTACCTCAAGGCAGTATTCTTGGTTCAGTACTTTTTCCAATTTTTGTTAGGTTCATATAATAATGCAATAAATTATTCTAATATTAGGCTTTTGCCGACGGTGCTAAGTTGTATTTTACTTTTGAAAATACATTATATTGTTCGTTTTTATAAGATGATTTAACAAGCGTCAAAAATTGGTCTTCTGACATGCAATTGTCTTCGGCAGTTTCTAAATGCAGTGTGTTGCATTTAGGTTATAAAATTCCTAATGCAGAATATTTCTTAGACGGGTCAACAATCTGTATGTGTGACTCAGTGCCAGACCTTGGTATTGAGCTAAATTCGCATATTAAATTTTCAGGACATATAAATTATTTGGTGACTACCTGTACCACATTTGTTTATAATATTCACCGTAATTGAGATATACACTAAGTCTAAGTCGGGGGGTTGCCGCCTCGAAGCCCCGCTCTAAAGTGTGCTTTTTTGAAGATATAAAGTCTTGCCCCGCAGGGTTACCTGTGTCTTTGTGGTTATGAATTCTACAAATTACGTTATTATATTCTGACAAAGTCTGATTCGCGGAAGCTCAAAATAGAATTCATTCGATTAAACAATTGAAAGTAGTCTTTTGCAAATAGAGTGAAAATTTCGTGGAATTCACTCACTGAATATGTCTGGTTCCTTCCCAAATCTGACCATACGGGTACCACTGTTTGGCAGCCCACATCTCGTGACACAGGCTTTGGATCGAAAAACCGAGACAGAATCAGAGAGTCTAGATCTACAACTTTGTTGACCACTCCCTGGCCGAATATGGTTAGAAAACCCTTGCCAGAAATAAGGATTTTTAAATTTTCGGCATGTTACTGCGTGTTTTTACCGTAAAATGAATGTCCATTTGGTTATCTATCATGCTAGATACGACGAATTTCCTAAGTAGAGCCCAATTTGACTATAGTATATATTTTTTATGTGGTTTCAAGGGTTTTACAGTCGACGGCCTTATTTCCAAAGAGTTCATTTTTGGTTATGTATTGCGTGCACGACACGAAGAATGGTCTATATAGGTTTTTCAGTACGCTTAATTCGATGGTTTGGTTATCTGGAGTCCATCACGAATATTGTACGCCTTTTCAGGTGGTTTCAATGGGTTTAGAGTTAATGAACCCGATCGCTAGAATATACGTAGTCTGTCTTCAGTATTTAGGTTATGTATATATTGCGTACATTGCATCAAGAGAATTTTATGAGCAGGTTTTCCGAAACGCTAAAAACGATGGTTTGATTATTTAGAGAATAGCGCGAATACATCGTGTGTTTTCAATTGTTTTCGATGGGTTTAGGGTCTACAAGGTTTTAGGGTTTTCATGGTATCTGGGGTACAGAGGTTTTAATGTAGTACATCAAACATTAAGCCTGTTACAAGCGATTGCACAAACTGTCCACTTGATAACACCGCCCTTGCTTGCGAGTTTCTAGTACTATTTTGCAAATACGAATGCAGAATATAATCTATATATAAGTTTTGCATAAACATACTATTGATGCAGCCGGACCGCAATTAAGATATGCATGCAAGTCCGGTCCTCCATTAAGTTACTAGAAGCTGAGAAAATGACATGTATATATTCGTGGTGACAAACTTTTACCACTGGTAGTGATATGAAAACTAACTGTATGTCTGTGAGAAACGAAAGTATGGCTTTATTATAATTCCGTTATAGATAAAAGTCATATCGGCGTTGTCTTTAAGGGTGTCATCTTAGCTCGTTATCGTTTAAACGACTTTTCGCCCACACTGGGTTGATTTTCTGAGCGGGCGAATAAAATTATACAAAACTCATTACCACTAACCTGGCCTGTCCACAGTGGGGTGGGGGGGGACCCCCCACTTTCAAAATCCCCCCATGTTCGTGAGATTTTCCCCCATGTCCGTCCCCCCACTCGGCCGAAACCCCCCATGTTCAACTAATTCCAAAAATTTTTTATGTCTGAAAATTTATGTTCTTTGTTTGCAAATTGTTTTTAAACATTAATTACCACTATTTATAATGCTAAAATATTGTTTTTTAGCTTGAAAGTACGTTCACAGTAGTAAAAATGCATGAAAATATGGAAATATTTTGTATTTTTAAGCAAAATTTATCCCCCCCACTTTGACATTTCCCCCGAGAATGAACATGGGGGCTCCCCGAAGTTTCCCCCCCCCCCACTTTTCGGAGGGCTGTGGACAGGCCAGCTAACTAGAGTATATACTTGGTGTGAGAGAAAATGTAAATTTCAGTGGATAGTGGAAGAATTATAGTCGAAGGCCTTGGAACAGCGCTGGCAGGTTCCTCTGACCAGGAATAGGGACACGATCTTCGTTCGCCCTGCCGCCACGCCCTGGAAAATAAATTCAGATGAAAATTTTTGTTTAGGTATGATATAAATGCGGAGGACATCGTATCCTAAGCAAATGGGTTGTCAGGTATTTGTATTTTTGGTAAAATCGTTCCCGGGTCCCTATTTCGAAACGTGTTACTGGCCAAGTTTTTTTATATCAAACGTCATTTAACGTTACGTTATATATCTTGGTGAGGCACAAAATGCTGTCACATTTCGGAGTGGTATATGAGGTGCTATTATGATCTCTTTTATGTGTATGCTAATATAACAGTTAAAACTGCAGCTGCCCATCTCATCGCCGCACAGTTTGGACTGGGTATTGGTCCCGAAAAGTGTTTATATAAAACAAACGCAATGAAATACGTGCATGCGTTACGAACTTCAGATTGATTTGATTCACTTTAGATTTGGTTTAGTTTTGATTTACAGATAAGTTAACTTGTGTTGTCCAGACGGGATTTTTGAAAAATATGTTATTTTTCGATATCAGAATGTCATTGCCTTCGTGGTTAGACTATTGTAAACTACAAAGAATTATGAAATGGTGCAATTCTTCGCTGTTGGCTTGGTGTTCAATTATTGCCGTCCAAGTTTTCAGAGTCAACCTGACAAGGCAACTCGCGAACTACACTGGTCTCGACTGACTATACTACGCTACTGAGTAGTGCTAGGTAAAATAACAAAAGATTAAAACAAGCAGCTATGTTAAAACTCAAAACTTTCCTTCATAACAGCGGTTCAGTGTTCTGACGGACGACACGAGCCTGGACCATGGCAACATCTTGTGTAGTCTTGGGCTGACAACCGCGCTCGAATAAGAAACATCTAAAGCTAACCTGATGACTTACGATGTTGCACAGTATCACCGAGGTGCCTGGAAGTCAGATTTCCTTACACTTCACAGTGTTACAGCTTAAATATAATGATATATAGCATACCTAGTTATATAAGTCGTTTTCTATGCCATAGCTTCAAATAAATTTTTACTTTGTAAACTATTCAAAATGTACACCTAGAAACATCTTTGTACCTATGCCCATAAATGTTTTTAGTCAGCCAGATATTTCAGTTGCTATTAAATTCTTTTCATGAATTTTGGAAAAATAGGGTGAGCATTAAGTTGATGAAACAACGGCAATGTAGTGTTATAGTGAGCAAATGTGAACTAAGATAGATGTGGTCTGGACGAATCGTGATCCTGTGTATAATATGTACGTCGATGTTTACATCAAATATAATAAAATGTTACTGACTTTAGGAGAACTAGTGAATTTATCCTATTGATACAAACAGCTCAGATTTCATTAAAATTTCTATCATTTTAGAGTTTTTATCGCTATCTTAATATCAATGTGCACATATTGACTGCTATCAAATGTAGTCAGCATTTTTTGGAAGGACTTATGCATTAGAATTTGGTGCCACAGTCGAGATCAATTGCTTGCGCAAACAGCTCTGTTTAATTTTTTAGTTTCGTGATGACATGACAAGTATGCCTATAATTTTTAGCCATGCGGATCAGGTAACGCAGTGGAGACATCCCCGAACAGGCAAAATGAAGACTCTCAAAGGCGGTAAAACTTAATCTAACGTTTTTATTATGTCGAGTTCACCTCCTCTAGCTTATCGTGTCAACTTTTTACACTAGGATGATTGTATAAACTGTTCTATGTAAGCAGGATCGGATAAAGTTTGTACCTATGAGCCTAAAGGCTAAGCCCAAGTCGAAGACTAAACCTAAGGTTTGCTTTGGCTCAGGGATTGAATATCAAATTTGTGTCCTATGGTAATTTTGTCAGGTTTTCCCTCTCTGTTATGCGAGTGAACTTGACATATTTTTTCTTTGTAATTTTATTTTTCAGATTTTTTACAGAAAAGCTTTATTGTATCTAGATAAGAGTTTTATCTCAGTACGTTGAAAGGAAACTGTAGATGTTATGTCATGAAATTATTTAATCTGTCTTAGTTTATGTCTTCATACTTACTTATCATTTTGGCGTGTCAATGTTTTATAGCTATTATATACCTTTACGGTCCGAAACAAGCGCATTTCGCCAATAATTTGCTTAATATTCGCTAATCGCAATTGAACATCTGTTATTTTCTCGCGAAGTTTCCACCGGACAGTTTGCTTATTTTTTTTACAAAATGTGGTTTTATTTCTGAACGCAACTGTATAGGAATTCCAATTCAGCGCACACAAGATATTAACAGAGGTATTTCACTCTCGTAACCTAAAATAATAATGGTTGTTATCCTCGGATAATAATGGATGTATTATACTTCTGTGCGATAGCCAGTTTTAAAATTTAGTTATTATCGTAGACAATAATTGCGTTGAATTGCCCATTCCTTTGCTTTTGTGCATTATCGAAGTACATCTATTGTTATTCGATACGAACACAAAAATCCTAGTTGAATTACGGTATTAATTTATCAAGAGGTATTTTCATTTTTATAGAAGCATAGGTTTGCTTAAATATCAGACAACAATGGTGGCTCATTTCACTTTTATGGGTTGGATGTTCTATCGATAGAAAAAAAAGAACTGATTAGACCTCTGAGCGCGGGGGATAGGAGAAACGCAATTTAGGCTTAGTATATCAGTATATGGCTCATATAGGGACCTTAGCTTATGTTTAGTATATCGAGAACGCCGTAGTGTGCGTTTCGCTTCCGCCCCAAAACTAGGCCGCCGAGTGTTATGAATCCTGAAAAGCTGGGGATACTTTTGTGTTTCACTAACAATCAAGTCATTATAATTTTTGTCAGCTTCCCAAAGGTTTTGTGCGTGAATTGTTTCGCGCTAAAATTAGTAAAACTATTTTTCATGATTCTTATTTCAGATTTACCACCTGAATGGGAGAAACACATAACTGAAGATGGAAAAGTTATATTTCGCAGGTACATTAAGTGATTTGCCAATTTTAACATTGACCAATTGATTGTTGAAATATCAAACACTTACTATGAGTTTAGAAATCCCTTTTTAATAAGAATAAATGGAATTATTGAATATTATTATAGAATTTTTTAATGGAGAAATCCTGAATTCTTGAAAATTTTTGGTTTTGGTTCCATAACGCAAAAGATTTCTGAAATTTTAATGCGCTTGATTTTCAGTTTATGTTAGATTTGCACGACATTGCTAACAAATGGTACCACTATCTAGACCCAATCAATGCCACGTCGAAAACAGGTAACAATTTTTCAACTATATTTTCGAAGCCTTTGTATAATCTTACTCCTCGCGCACGTAGGAATTGTTACTTGCTATGCCTATCTGAAGAATAAAATTGAAATTTACTAGATATAAAAGATGGTTGCGCAAAGTTAGCGATAATATATTATGTAGTTTGTTGGCTGCTTTGGTTATTTTAGTGTGTAGCATTTTTTGGTTACGACTTTCGTTAAGTATACAGCGCTACGGTGCCCATAAGGCTGCAATTAATGCCGTCTAGCACTGGGTAAGTATAATGGGTTTGCTATTAATCATCAGTAGACGCAGTGGCATGTTTTTCATTTTTCAAAATATCTCATATCCGTATTTCGCTATTGTCATATAGTTTGCATTCATACTGGGTGTTTCGGTAATCGAAGTGTCCTGATAAGTTTGGCTATGGGTCGAAAGCAAAGTTTAATTCCCTCAGGAATGTTGCGATCTATAACTAAGGAATTTGCAACAAAAATTTTTTTATATGAACATATTATGTAAATGAATATACATGAATCAAGTATGTAAATATACGTTATGCATGAAATAAGAAAGTTTCTGTGGTCCCCGCTTTGGAATATAATTTTTTCAATTTTAGTGGAACCAGGTTCCATTTCCAAAACTGTGGTTACACCTCCGAGTTGGTACATATATTAATGATAACGATGGGTTAACCTACATCTGTTCTGTCGTGACTGAAAATTCTTTGAGTAGTTTTCTCATTATCATTTTGTTTCAGTAAAACAGAACGTGGTGTTATTATTGAGACCTATACAGATCCTCGACTTGCGTTTGCAGTTGAGGATCGCAATGAACGCTTTAGTCCGCCGAGACAACGGTTCGACGCATCGACTCGAGCGCTCCAAGTCCTCCACGGCGTTGATCTTAGCAATAAAACAGTCGCCATTACGGGCGGTAATTGTGGAATAGGTAAATATTACAGCCGATCACACTGCTATGGCTTATACGGTGTTAAATCTTGGCGCTTCTTCATTTTGTATAGTGTTCAGTACTATTATTAGGATATGCATTTATTCTATTATTGCTTGGAGGTGTAAGAGATTTGGTCTTTTAGATTAGCCCCAAGCGCGAAATTCATCTGTTTTGAAGATATAGCGATACTTTTAGTACCATTTGGTGCTAGCTCGACGAACTGGCTCAGAAAATAGCCCACGCTATATAACTGTTAATGTTATCATATTGCCGTTATATGCCTTGTAGGATTAGGTCAATATGGATTTTTAGATGGCCCCTGAGACTCAGAGTACACGTAAACGGCAATAATTTTTCGCGACTTTTCACGAACATTCACGACACATTTTGCTTTTTAGGAAGAAAATGTTGTAGAAATATATTTAGAAAATTTCGGGCACTTTTAAAAGAAAATTTCTTTTTCGATTTTTATATTTTCTGAAATAGCTCGTGAAACTAATTGGAATAATGCAAAAATTATCGAAAAATCTTCAGAATTGCGTAATTTCGGACCAGGGCCTTACCGAAAAGACGGAATAATTTAATCGTTGCTATAACTGCAATGTTTTGGAGTTAAATTTTGTTAATATCAGGCACACTGTCTTGTATGTAGTTTGAAGATGTACTGTGAACTGATCAAGCAAGATGGAACATTTTCCTATGCTCCATTTTAGTGGTAGCACTGGGCATCATCGCTACCAATTCTATTAAACTTTGTTACTGCCTGATATTTATTTAAATTGAAGTAAGGCACTTTAATTTCAAAGTTTCTTTAGTCTCTGTATTTGTCATACTAGTGAAATACGAAATTGTCAACTTCGAACGAAAGTATATTTAGGTTATAGCAAACGTTGTAAAACTTTTTAGTAATAGTATTGCGCGTCAGCGATGCAAGTGGGTACCGGGTCACCGGGTCGACCCGGTGGCCATTTTGGACTGGGTCACCGGGTCACCGAGTCACACCATCGACCGGGTCACTACCTCTGACCCGGTATTTTTAGTCAGGCAAATTCATTTTGTATTGCTGGAATGGAGCAGTTGTGTTAATATATTTGTGATCGCATCGTAGCATTTTGTAACCACGTCGGTGTCGACGATTAGCACTTTGTTATTTTGGTTTGTTTATAAAATTTTTTCTAGTGTGCACGTGGTGGTGTCATGCATACATGAGATGCGGAACTCTGGACCGCCGAAAACCGTTTGTTGAACCGCTTGAGCGGAAAACTGGGCTCCGTTATTGTTTTCTCACATTTATTTTGTGCTTAGCGTTAGGCTTAGGTTTAGGATTTGCCTTAGGCTTAGGCTTAGGATTAGCCTTAGGTTTAAGCTTAGACTTAGGTATAGCCTTAGGCAGAGAGTTTGGAAAAAACCAAATTTTTTAAAATAGTGTAATTCATATACAAACTGTTGGGCCGGGTCACCGGGTCGGATCCCCATCCGGGTCACCGGGTCACATTTCAGTGACCCGGTTGCAACGCTGTTGCGCGTGCTTGGGGCTTCTGCGGATATGTTCCTATGTCTAGGTAAGATTTGCCGGAATACCTGTGTTTGAACGACTTGTTTCTCAAAATCTAAAAGACCGACCACGAGTGGGCACCATAAATAGATTTTACGTAGAAAAAGTTCCCGTCATATTTTGATAGTCGCATCCATCTGACAGTCACATTTCGTGAAAACTGTTTTATGATCATTCCACTCAAGGTTGAGCATGATCCTGTCCTATTGTCTCTATTATTGTGTTTAGAAATCTAGAATTTTTGAGTATATGTAAATTCACAAGACTAAGACAAGATTTAAAATTAGAGGCAAGTCATGTACCGGTATACAAATTATGCACTATTTAATGGTATACAGTACGTTTAACCCTCTCATGCTCGTAAGGTCCAAATGGACCCAATGCACATTGCGACTCGTTGTGTTTACTAAGTTTGTCGTATATCGTACGTTTGAACGTGCGCTGTTATTCGCTCGCATTGTGAGGTTCCATAAGGAACCGAGCAACAGCTCTCAGATAGCTCAGTGGTTTGTGTACACAAGTTTCAACCGTACGTTTCGGGTTCGATCCCTGACGCAGGCTTGAGTTTGTCAAACATTGCACGATACTCAAATTAATTCGGACATGGAAGGGTTAAGGGTCTTTCCTGGAATCTTCGGGTCTTTTGTACAAGGCCCCAGCTCGAAATTGGTCAGTTTTCAATGCATGCAGAAATTTTCAACTCGAAATTGCCATTCAACTCAGCTCGACGAGGCGGTTCTGAAAATACCCTTTTCGACCATATTTATGACAATTTTTTTCGATTTTCTCTTGGGTTCACAATGGTTCCCCTCGGTACCCAATATTTTGGAAATTTTTTCTCGTATAATTCTATTTATGATAGGAATCGCCTTAATAGCTGAGTCGAATGATGCTAAGATGTGTTGAATCGTATTATTTGTTAACGATTTAGACTAATGCTTATGCTTAGGATTTTACGCCATTGACAATAACACCTTAATCCTTGAATGGATTGGGTAGTTTTTATCAACATTGGACTCGGCGCGGCAATGTGGTTAGAATGGTATACATAAAATTATATATTTGTTGAGAATTTTTTCGGAAATTTTGGGTGCTAAGGTCGATCATTGGGAACCCAAAAACGAAAAAATTCTTGTCATAAATATTGATTCGCCTTATCGAGCTGAATCGAATGATCTCAAAATGTCCGCTGTATCTTTAGAATTGACCAATTCCGGGCTCGGGTCTTTTAGGAAAGACCCGGACAGAAATTGGCCAAATTTGGAGATGCAGCTAAGTTCGTCCAGGCAATTCAAAAAATATTCATTTTGGCCATATTTATGACAATTATTTTTCCATTTTTTGGGTTACCAATGTCCCAACATACCTCGTTTCAATGGTCTCAATATTCTTAAAATTTTGTCAATTTTTTCTCGGCAAATGCTTTGTTTGTATATAGAATATCAGTCAAGCCGCATTGAGGAGCTGAGTCGAATGCTGTCAAAATCAGCGCATTCAATTCCTGGATTAAAGAGTTACCCCAATTGTGTGAAAATATAAGCGTAAAGCTAAGCATTAGCCCAAATCTTAAGTCGTTAACCTATGAACCCATTTCATTGGTTTTGGCACCACTCGACTCAGCTCATCAATGCGGCTTTATATAAAGCTATATTTAACTCGTAGAGTTTAGTCAAATGGTACCAAAATTGCAGCTGTATCTTCAAAATTTACCATTTTCGAAATGGGGTATTCAAGGAAAGATCTATTTAAAGGGATATTCAGCTGGTGCAAAAATCCCAACGCTACAGTGTAAAAATCAAAGTCATTTTTCGAAACTCGCAGCAATCCGATTAGGCAATGACCCGTATGCGTAGGTTCAAGGTCAATGCTTTTATATATGTTGCGACCTCTTTCCGTAGTTCATGCCATTGTTGGTGCGAAATATTAATTGGAACACTGCAAACTCATGCCTGATCAAACTCATTCCTCGCTAAGATCTAATCCTGAAGCGGGTGCGTTTCCATATACAACAAGTGTGATACTACTGGGCGTTTTACACTTTGCTTTTAATTCAATTTGACAGTAAGCTTTTGTAAGTGTAAATAATACGAACAGATTTATCATATGCCGGTGCTGTTGTAGATGTCTGACATCAAGAGACATCGGTTATGGAATCAATCAGTAAAGACAATGTTTACAGAAAATTTGTTTTCAACAGGGCATTTTATTTGAAATTTCTGCTGGGCGTTTGACTGGGCGAAAATAAAACATTGTGGACAAAAAATATTTCGGAGTAAAGTGCGATAGTAATTTTAGCAAACGCATAAATTTTCAATAGATCGATGAATTTTCGCAACTTATTATTGGACGATGGAATGCATATACAGTACCCGCCAAAAATGACTGTCGCTCGCTCGCGACTCGCTCGACACTCGCTCGCGACTCGCTCGAGACTCGCTCGCGACTCGCTCGAAATAAATTTGTTCTAAAAATAGAATTTTCTATTAATTTAAATAGTTGCGAAATCTCGAGCGAGCCACTCGCTCGCGACTCGCTCGAGACTCGCTCGCGACTCGCTCGAACTCGCTCGCTCGAAATGCGACGGTCATTTTTGGCGAGTACTGTAGTTGCGCACATAGCTTTGTACAACGCGCAACTTCAAATATTTAATACTTAAATTCTCACAAAACGGATACGAATTGGAATATTCTTATTTTAGCCAATTCTACATGTTTCCTACATCTTAGGTTGCAACACTTGACAGAGGTGCAGGATCGATACATGTAAACCTCTAATAAACTGACTATAAAAAATCAGTTTGTGTCACCCACGCTTTGCCTTCGGTATACAAAAACTGTATGCTGAGGACTAGCTTCGATGGGTTACCTAACTGACGCAAAGCTGTCCAGTGGACCTGCGATGAACTGACTCAATTATCGCAGAAAAGTTCACAAATAGAGCACTTAAAGGAAGGCGGTGAATTAGCCGTTTTTCTATGCCTTGTCTCTGACTGAAAATCTAATCCAAACAGCCTGTGCCAGACAGAAAACTCGATTGATGCTTTCTAACATTGGCTTCGTAACATGTCGGTATTGTATGGAGGACAACAGATGTCAGAAACTTTCCAGGGATTGAAAGCAACTGTTCCCGTGTTTCCAGATGCGGCAAAGGAGACTTAAAACATGTTATTGCCATTATAATTTTTAAGATGGGGTCGACGCTCTTAGAAATCAACCAAAAGGCGCATTATTATTACTTTTGTGTCAAACAAAAAATTCATCGAGTTCCTTCCATTTGAAAATGAGTTATGAATGATCGTGACAGACAAAAAGAAATTTTCTGGGTTTTTTTCCGGAAATAGATGGGTTATTTGGTTCTACGGATTAAAATAAAATACTCCTAAATTTAAAACGACAGATTATTAGTGAGTCTAAATATACATTTTCACCATAGTAAGTTATACCGTATCATAAATTTGTTTACTAAAAAGAAAAGAGCGGAACTATTTTTGAAAATGTTAGCAATTTCAGTTTCCAACTAATCGTTAAACTGAGAGTATTACCTGAATTGCTTTTCTGCTGTTGGGCTAAGGCAAATATATAGACAAAAATTGTTGACATGTTTGATTCTGACATGAATTCATATCCGGATAGCCTTGCCCACTATTAATAGTGGTGGACTTTTTGTCATCCTCTAGCAACTTATATATCTGGGATGGCCAGCCACAAGCCTTTGCAGAAAACTCATTAAACAGCAAGGCAGCGGGGTACGGGTTGGTTATTTTCCAACGCCGGAGACTCGCCTATTACCAGAGGTCCTTTTAGTTGAATTGCATTCGGCGCCACGACAAGGCAAGGAGATATAGAGAACATATGGTGCGCTAGGCCATTTGCTGCACTTGAGGCACCCGCTGCTGGTCATGCTCGACAGAGGCCATGTTATAGCAGTTTTGGTTAAAGAATGGAATTTTGAAAAATTGCACATTTAGAATGTAGCAGCTTGGGCATAGCTGGCCGTCCAAAATTTGGTGCAGAACGGCACCAACGGCTTAGTTAGATTGGTCCGTTGTTAGAGCAATTTGAGCATCACTTTGCGGATAAGCGATCATCCGGCGAGTAATGACCGCATGCTTCAAAGTACGGAATGAAGTTTCGGCATCATCGGACCACTCGATTTTCGCTCACTTCGAGGCATTTGATCCTTTGTCGGATGTTGCCGTTTTCATCAAATCTGTGAGCGTTGCATCGAATCGAAAGTATTCTTCGCTAAATTTGTGGTAAAAGCTATATAAGCCGAGAAATCGTTACAACTCGTTGAGTGACGTAGGCTGCTGGAATCGATTCTGTTTCTAAATTGCGCGGATTATGCCAGAGACAAATTCGACTGTCGGCTGGATGAATGCACATTTAGATGTGTTGAGTTTGAGGCCATATTCGTCGAGACGTGCGAAAGCACGGTTGAGATGGTCGCGATATTCGTTATCAGTAATACTTGCCACGAGAATATAGTCAATGTACTTTTTAACGAATAGCATGTGTCGGTATGCGTGATCAATCAGACGTTAGAACGTTTACGACACATTTCGCAAACCAAATGAAATGCGGCGGTAGAGGAACATTCCAAATGGTGTTGTGATAGCCGTCTTATCGCCATCTTCCGGGGCTATCGGAATCTGATAAACAGCTTTCACGCAATCTAATTTGCTGAAGACTCGACATCCGGATAATTCGTTACTGATGTTGTTGAGGTTCGGCACCGGATAGCGATCGACACTGTGCGAATCTTGAATTGCCACAAGGTCGCAAACCGCCGTTCGGTTTCTTGACAACATGAAGTGGCGTTGCCCAGGGCGATTCGCCTCGTTGAACAATACAAGTGCATTCTAGACCGGCTTATTCGGACTTAGATTCCTGTAGTTTGTCACCGATCAATCTGTGTGTTCTTGCAAAACACGGCGGGTCACGTGTGACGATGTGATGTGGAATTGGATACTTGGCGGAAGCATTGGTTGATGGTTCCGCGAAAACTGACTTGGATCGCGCGAACAACTCCGATACAGAGGATCTCGTGTCATTGACCTTACGGCATTTTGCGGCATTGATTTTGTCACCAGATCGTTGCCCGCCCGGTTCAGCCATATCGGCAACGATAAATCACCATTGATACCATTTTTAACGCCGTCAAGCCGAAATTATAGTGTTCGATAGCCGAAGGTTTTAATCGGTGTAGCGTTCGCGGGTTTAAGGCTCTTGCAGTTGGAATCGGGTGACGTTGGCAAGGCAAAAAATAGTGGCAGCAAACTTCTGTCACTACCGGTATCGATAGCGTCGTACCGATTGGGTTGACGGCTATGTGAATCGGGTTTACTCCGTCGGGTGCCGCGCTGTCGACAAAGTTCGATCGTTTTCCGAATTATTATGGTTGTTCCATTGACATGGTTAGCGGCATCTTACCACGTCTTTGCCAAAAACGCTAGTGGTAATAGCAGCTGGATTTGTTTTGGCTATCGAGCTTTTCTATCGAGCTATTCTAGCTTTCGTTAGCGAGAATGAGATCGACCACTACTCCTGTTTTGTCGCCAGGACGTTGGCGATTGCCGTAATATCGGCGTCGTTGCATTGGCTTTTCGCGCGGGTGAATGGCTTCCACCACTGAGCAAAACTTGTCGAGATGCTTTTCGAGTTGCTCAAATCGATCGTCATTATCTATGATTATACTGCAGATATCACTGTTCTTGTTCTATTGATCCAACATGCGGTCGACGGTGTCGGTCAGTTTATAGATTGACAGCTCGACTAATGAAACGAAAACCATCCAGACGGATTCTGAAACCATTGCCAGGAATCGGAGTACCACTAAACTATCGTCGGAAGCGAGTCGTTGCAGGTGTCGTAATGCGACGGATTGTTTCCGATCGCCAAACAGTTGTTCGGCTAGCGGTTGTCGCAGCTTGTGTTCATCGCTTGCTGTGATAAAATCTATAATGTTGCGCTTGGTTTGGTCGTACGTGTCGTTGACGTTGACACCGCTTTCAAGAATGCCGTGAGTCGGTAGTGCGCGTAGGAGGTTGTTGAGCTTGACGGATTCTCAAGCATCGTTCGATCGGTTCTTGCTCTATTGATCCAACATGCGGTCGGCGGTGTCGGTCAGTTTATAGATTGACAGCTCGGTCAGCGAAACGAAAACCATCCTGACGGATTCTGGTACCATTGCCAGGAATCGGAGTACCACTAAACTATCGTTCTTGGAAGCGAGTCGTTGCAGGTGTCGTAATGCGACGAGTGGTTTCAAACTGTTGTTCAGCTAGCAGTTGTCGCAGCTTGTGTTCATCGCTTGCTGTGAGAAAATCTACGATGTTGCACTTGGCTTGGTCGTACGTGTCGTTGACGTTGACACCGCTTTCAAAAATGCCATGAGTCGGCAGTGCGCGAAAGCGGCTGTTGAGCTTGACGGATTCTTAAGCATCGCCCAACAGTCGCTCGATTTGCTAGAACCAGCCTGGAGATTTATTTTTCGAAGAAATCGGGCAGTTTGACCGAATTGAGATCAAGTGTGGGCGGTTTGATCGAATTGACATCAAGCGTAGACAGTTTGTTGCTTCTCGTATGCTTCGTAGGCTTAGCGAGCAATTGCGCGATAGGTGGCGTTGACAGCGTTAGGAATCTAGGCTTCGAGCAACACAATAATGTTGGTTTTCTTCCTCGGGAGCTCGAAAACTGGGTCATGGTAGTTGAGCCGTTATTATAATCTGGGGCATCTCGACTTTACGCAATTTGTGCCAATCGGTCATTGTTCCAGGGTTTGGTGCGTATAACTTGTACCAGTCGGCTTTGCTGAATAAAATAACTTCGCTTGAAAAAATGTTATCTTTCTTCTAACAAGGTGAATGTAGTAAGTTAGCTCTCTATAAGGAAAAGTCAGGGAAGTTACATCTTTATCAGAATTTCACAACAAAAAGCATTTTACAAAAGGAAATGAAGCCAATCACATACGATGAGGCAGCAGCAAACACATGCTGGCATGCTAGTGTCCGTAAAATCCTAGTTACCACGACGACAAATATTTGCCGAATACTCCGAAATTTAAGTATAAGAAACACGCACTAGCAAACGATACTTGTACGACTAACGTTGTGATCGTAGGATAAGCATTAAGCATACTATTAACAAACAGCGTAAGAGGGTTTAATTTGGCATAACAAAATATTTCGACAAGCTAATATTGCAACACATGACCTTTCTGAATGTCGCCACCATTGTTTACCAATAGTTTAATTAAACAGATACGCTGCGATCTATGGGAGGATTTTACTACAGAATGCTTAATCCCGCAAAAAATCTATCATACGATGGTTGTTGTGCATATTAACGCATAGTTATCCAATATTTTCGGCGAGAGTGTTGCGTCATTGTCTGTTTATTGAGTATATACAGTTTCGTTAAGCGTTTATTATGCAGAGAATGAGTCGAAAACTAGTTAGTGTGGATACATTTACTAAAACAATATTTTTTGCAGAGAAGGCTATCTTAAAAGGCAATGTTTAGATGTGTAAAATATTAGTGTAGGTTTTGAGACCGTGCGTGCAATGGCACTTCATGGAGCACACGTTGTGATGCTATGCCGAAACACCGAAGCTGCTGAGCGGTCACGAAGTCTTGTCCGTAAAGTGAAAGTATGATTGTTCGTCATTTCTGCAATTTTATTTTTATTGCATACAAAATTTTGCGTCTGTGTGTCATACGGGTCTTTTCGGTTAGTCCCAATTTCGAAAATGATCAGTTTTAAAGATACAGCGGTAATTTTGGTACCTTCGACTCAGCTCGACAAGGCGGCTCAGAAAATGCTCATTTCTGCCACATTTATCAAAAAATATTTTCAGTGTTTGGGTTACCAATAATATACTGAGGATTTTTTCGATAAATGTATAGCATTATACATCTTTTAAATCCGACTGGCGAGTTGAGTCGAATTGGTCTGTGAAAAAGTAGGGAATGCGGTCTAAAGATTAACAAGTATGAGCTTATGAGCGATTATTTGGTATTGGTCTACAAGAAAAATTTCCGTTGCTAAAATGTGACTGGCTATCTGAACAAAATGGCTCAGATCTGATTGGCTAACAAAGCGAACAATCTAAAATCTGATTAACTTATGGCGTGATTCCGCTAGACTTCATAACTCAATGTATTTCACAAGACGAGCATCTGCTACTTACCGGTGGTTATTGGGTCTTGGCATAAGCCCCTTCACCGCAACAAGTTAGCTGCTGTAGAAGGGCAAACATGCAATTGCAATGATTGTGTGAACAAAATTTGCAAATAATGTTAGTGTTAACTTATAGTAACGAGATACCAGCAACCGAAATTTTACGTATATCCATTATCAACATCAAATAATCGCCTATAACCTGTTAATCTATGAAACGATTTATTGATTTTGACACAGTTCGACTCAAAATAATTTTTAATTCTTGGTACCAATGGCAACCCAAAATAAACAAAATTTTCGCATTAAATGTGGCTGAAATGTATATTTTCTGAACCACCTCATCGAGCTGAGTAGATAGGTACTAAAATTACCGCGTTATCTTCAAAATTAACCAATTTCGGAGTGGGGAATAACGGAAAAGACCCTTCATCTACTAGTATAAATTTTTGTTTGTAAGTCGTGCGTTCCGTGGCTCCACACGTTGTGATGTCGAAACGTTGAAGCTGTTCAATGAAGTCTTTTCCGTAAAGAAAAATTATGATTGTTCGCATCTCTGTAATTTTGTTTTTATAATACCGATGCCCTAATCCTAAGTCTAGCTGCTCTACAAGTAATCCATTTCAGCAGATCTTAACGCTCTGGTCAGTTCGTCGATGCTTCTTCGAGTGGTATATAATTTGTTTAGTGAGAAATGTTTTCTTGAAAAGTTTGGAAACCTGAAACATCCAGAACTAGTAACTCTATCGAGATTGCTGAATTTAGTGAAGCATAGGTACAGCAGCGCCTTTTGCGTGCACAGCCAATCAGCTCTCGATAGCATACGTCGATATTCTATATGCGGATATCACACAATGCCGCACAACTTAGAACAAAACTAACACGGGCAATAAGTTTCCCATATCTCAAAAACCCCAAAAGCTATTAGTCTGCCACGACGTAACAGCAAAGCTAGGAGTTTGAGGTCGATGAACTATAACGGCGCCATACACCCGTACCCATAGAACCATGGTCGCAGAGCAAAATCAACACGAACAATGAGTTTCCCATGTCCGAAAACCACCCAGTGAAACTTTTCAGCCGCCCAGGACGTCAGAACAAATTTTCGAATTTTGTGTCTAGGAACCACTGGGGTGCCATACCTCAAACCCCATGAACCGGAGCCTTAATCGAAACACAAAAAAGAGGCATCGGCATTTATTATTTTACGATGAAATAAAATCAAGCAGAGAACAAAATTCGAAAGTTAAGATAAAAATAATCTTGATTCAGTGAAGGTACTAAAATCAGGTAAAAAAAATCTTTATTTTGCTCTCTAACCCCGAACTTTGGGTCGCCATACCCCCGTACCCATGAAACCATGGGTCACATAGCAAAACCAGCGCAGGCAATGAGTTTTTCATGCCCGAAAATCTCGGGTGAAACTTATCAGCCGCGAAAGGCGACACAACAAATTTTCAAATTTTGGGTCGAGGAAGCATTGGGGCGCCCATCCCCCAGTACTTCAAATTCCACAAATCCAGAACCGGAGCCTTAAAGGAAAAACAAAAAAGAGGCATCGGCATTTGTCGTTTTACTATGAAGTAAAACCATCCAGAGAAAAAAATCGAAAGTTAAGATAAAAATAACTTACTTACGTGAAGGGTACTAAAACCATCCTTTTGACCTGTGACCCCTAGCCATGGGGCGTGATACCCCAATACCCATGCAACAATGGGTCTCAGAGCAAAACTAGCACCGAAATGAGTTTCCCATACTCGAAAACCCCCAGGTAAAACTTATCCGCCGCCCAAGACGTCTGAACAAATTTTCAAATTTTAGGTCGAGGAACCATTTGGGCTCCATACATCAAACCCCATAAATCCAGAACTTGAGCATTAATCGAAAAACAAAAAAGAGGCATCGGCATTTATCATTTTACTATGAAATAAAATCATCCAGAAAAAATTTGAAAGTTAAGATAAAAATAGCCTTGCTTCCGTTAAGTGTACTAAAATGGAATAAAATTTGGCAGAAAACCCACATTTTTATCCTTGACCCCGGAACCAGACCCCAAATCAAAAAATGCACGCAGAGGTATGCGGTAAATTGATTATGCCGGTTCGAATGAGCCCAAGTTCATGCAAATCGGTTAAGTCGTTCCCGAGGTATGGCCGATCACACACACAGACGAAATTTAAACGATTTCAACCTGCAACACACAATCTCCACTATGTTCTGATCATTTTTGCCTTAAATATAGTATGATCTGTCTTGTCGAACTGAGTCAAATATTATCAAATTTACAGCTGTATCTTCAAAATTGACGAATTTCGGCCTTTGAGTGCATTGACAGTGCTCACCCAGTGAAAAGCACCCAGGTCATAGTTCAAATTTTTGGGAAGAGTCACAAAAAGTTGTGCCACAAGTGCATGCAAGCAATTTATTTTTAGAGAAAATGTGTATACATTGTTTCATTGTGTTGGACAAGTGTGTATGGAAACGGTAATATGATACGATTTTTTGTAGTAAGTAATGATCGGACACCGTGACCTATGTACATAAGTTTATGTCATAGGTGTGGATAAAAGGAATAGGGCCTTAAAGGTCTGACTCCTGCAGGTTCCATTCCTCCCCCAGCCTCCGCTGGGTGGTGCTGACGGTGCGCGTGTCAGCTAATTTTACATATTATCTATTCAATCGGATTGAAATTTGTGTTATTTCCCGTATATTTTATTTAACATTGGAATGTTCACCTTATGTTTCAACATTTGTGTGAACAGGGATGGTGTAATTGCTCCAGACATCCTTGCCGAGGCACTGTGGCATCATACAGAATTCAGCACGTACTCGTAACTTTTTTATGGGATCCTCAAACAAGAACAATGGTAACAGGCCAACAACCAACATTATAGTTTTTCAATGAAGCTAACCTGGCTAAATTCTTCGTTGCGCCAAAAGTTTGTTCAACATTACACTTAAATGCAAAATAGTTCGGATATGAAAGGGTTAGTAGGCCTGCGGCTGTATCTCAGTTGTTACAAGATACTACAGATCAATCCTGTATCTAATCAGTGTAAATTAATTTCATTAAAATGTATTTCAGAGCAAAGCAAATATCGATATATTGGAGTGTGATCTAAGCTCACTTCGCAGCGTTGCAAGTTGTGCTAAGCGCTACAAATTGCACGAATGGTAAGGACTATTATTACATTTTTCACTATGTGACCTGTCTTTTACAGTTTAAGATATAAGTTGAATTGGGATCGTGAAACGCTGTTATGTTGATTTTGCAGCTGGCGAACTGAAATCTTACGTATTATTTTGTTATGAGATTTTTGCTATTGCTGCAAAGTTTCGTGGTACTTCCGAACTAGCTTTTCGCTTGTGGAATATCTTTCGGCTATTTTTATCGTTTTGTCGCCAGCATGCTTGAATTTTGTTGAAGTTCTTGTAAAACCAAATCTGGCCTCTCTACAAAAGTTCCCGCATAATTTTCGAGCTACCTCAAGGTTTTCGAGGTTTCTTCCAGATCATACCGCCAGGTAAGTTTTGCTACCTCCAAGTCCGCCGCAAAGCCCCTCCCCATAAATTTTGACGCGTCAAATATAGGCGTCAGTGGTTGACACCTTTTGGTGATACATGTTTTTTGGCCATAGAGATAACCCTAACAACTGAAAGCGTACGTTCTGTTTTCAGTGAAATTGCTCCACACAACAGTTCTTCAATGTCGTTTTCTTTACCTCATTCACATATTAATGACAATAGCATGTTTTATGAACATAAAAACTCTAATCGCTTCTCTTGTAATATACAACTGTATTGTATACCACCAAGCTTGAGATAAAATTGATATACATTGATGGATGTCCGTCGGATACGGTAACGGAAAGGTCACTGTGTGAATAAAGTTCCAAAAATTGAGGCTGTTTTTAGTAATTTTGTAGATAGAATGTAAAATAGTATAAGTTTGTGTTACATGTATATAATGGTATAATTGTATCACAATTTTGTTGCCGTTCTTCTGTTGTTTAACGCCCAAATGTTTGTAAAAGCACAATGAACGTTCGTAAGAATTCCGAAAAGGTTTGCTTTGGGATTACATAAACATGTGTCGCCTAAAAGGGTCCTAGCAAATATAATATTGGCGTCCTAACAAAATCCGGTTATAACAAAACTTAATGATATTGCTTTTATTTCGATTATTTTAAATTTTCACTATATATGCAACAAAGCAATATAAGTGATCCGAAGGCATGGAAAACACGTTAAAATGCAATTATAAGATCTCAGTTAACCTGGAAAGTTTTGCCCCGACTAACTTGGTGAGAAATTCTTCCATGTATTACTGGTTTCCCCAAGTGGGAGCTGGCACGCCAGCTAAAAGTCTTCTTGGTAGTATTTTAATCCTGGAAAGAGGCAAGTAAATAAATGTTTTTGACTGAATTTTGTTGGTGCAACTTTACCTTATATCAATTTTTCGGGAGTTTTTGTAAAATTGCTGAGTTATTCAGATGTAATTTTTTACAGGACAGCAATATGCATAGCGGCGACAACATACTACGTATTGATTAATATATATGTGAGTGTAATATTCATGTTTCATCACAATACCAAGAGTATAATTATTTGTATTAATTGACGAAAGTGCTTTGTTAAATATCGTTTTTTTCTAAACTAGTAGTTTTAGGCGGTTCTGACCGTATCTAACAAATTGAAGAATTTGATGTAGCCACATTGAATTTTATTTCTAGAAAATGGGAAAAGTCGAGATGGTATTGTTGATTTCTAGAAAATAGAAAAAAGTGGATGTGGAATTTTGTAATAATAAAAGATTTATCATTCCATTGTTAAAAGCAAATGCATACTTGAAATATCAGGGTGAAGATCTTTGATAGGTTCATATTATAACTTATGTTATTTCAGGCCGCTGCATGTTCTAATACTAAATGCCGGTGTTTTTGCACAGCCATTTATGTTGACAACAGACGGCATTGAGTCGACATTCCAAATAAATTACCTTGCTCAGTTCTATTTGTTCCAACTGCTACGATCACGGCTAGTGCAGTCGGCTCCTGGTCGCGTCATATTTGTGAGCTCTGAAAGTCATCGATAGTAAGTCATAATCGGTTTGTTTTGCCTGCAGTCTTTATAAATCTCTATAAATACAGAAATAACTGTAGCCTTTCGAGACAAGAGTCCTCAAGCTAAGATCGTACGAACAGCGAGCGAGATTATAAGCGAGCACAGGTCTTGCCTGGCGGGTACTGTATATGTGTATACATGCTGTTAAAAGTAAGGCACTTCACATTTAATTTAGCTTAATATACTACTATAGTTTCTGTTTATGGCATATTAGTATTGGCATTTATGGTTTATTAGTACTTTCATACAGAAACAGAACTTAATTGTATGTCTGATGACATGTAGACACGATTTGCTTTTTTTACAAAGATTGAATTGGTTCAATGTATCGTTAACACATGTTAAAGTTTTGTTACGTGAGATTACGTTGACTCCATGTTGTTATAAAATGATTAGCACGTAAAATGATCGCGTTACTCACGGTATTGATAGACAAAATATTCGCATGGACATTGTTGAATTTTTGATGGTTTACATATATACATTGTGTAAGTAATTTCGGATAAAGACCTGACTTCGTATGTTCGGACAAGATTCATGCTGGTATATTTTAAAGAGCCCAAATACTCAATATCTTTTGAGCCATAAAGCTAGCCAATGTACGCTTACTCCGCCATGTTTGATGGTATCATAACGAAAACATATTAAAGCGTAAACGCTATATCATTTTTACGCACGGATGTTCTATATAATATGTACTATTATTGAGTAAAAACGTGTGATCTTAGTTAATCATCATCTGATCAATAAACGTTAGCTATCTATTATTTTTATGACATTTGAATTTCAGTTTTGCGAAAGAAAGTGAAAGAAACTACGTGTGTTCCAAAATCAGCAGTTTTAAAATATCAATACCTTTTTACAGTAAGATTCTTTTGGTCCCACAGAGACTTCTGGTATATACGTAATATACCTCTTTTCAGTCTGACTGATTTTTGATTTTTAGCGCCGGTTCACTCAATCCTTTCGGCACTGTTACGTACGAAACTCTAAATGCTAATACTCTATCGCCATCACGTGCCTCTGACTATTGGTTTATGTCTGCATATAACCTGTCGAAGTTGTGTCAGATAATGATTGCCCTTGAATTGGATCGACAGATGCAAGCGTTGGCCAATCAACGAAGCGCGGGCCCTTCAGCGCGAAGCGACATGGCTCGAATAACGGTGGCCGCAGTTCATCCCGGAAATCTAATCTTCACTGGTCTCACGCGATATTCGTGGCTTATGTGGCTACTATTTTGGTCAGTTCGATGCTTCACAAAAACTACGGTAGGTAAGATTTTATTCTGTCTGACGTGCAAAACTGCGATAAAAATAATACCTTTATACGTTAAAACCGACTAATGATCTGGTAATTAGAGGCGAGAAAAAACCAGGTTTCAAGTCCTGCTGTGGTCGGGTGTTCCTGGAACATGTCCGACTCGGCTACGGATGTAAACAGGCTCGGCTCGGCGACTTGGCTTTACATGAACCTTGTCCGGCTCGGCTCGGTTGATCCCTTCCTATGGGAAGACAGCTGAGTAAAGCTTGTCCGCTCCTAATAATAAATGTTTGTGATTTCCTGATGCTATAGAGGACATAATGTACGAAGTACCAGAGGAACTATTAGAGCTTTTTAAGAGCAGAGGCGAGGTAATATGGGTGGTTCTTGTTGTTGGCAGATTATTGTACTACATATCTGTTGTTATAATTACGCTTCTTGTTTTAGTAGAGTTTTTAAAAGAGAATACACCTAGTTTTTCCACCTACGCTACGCCAGACTTGGCTATCTTAGGCACTTCCTCGGTTCGGCTCTTCAAACACCATGGCAGCCGAGCCCAAGCCCAGCCTACAGCATATATTTTCACCCCACTAGTACTACTGCAAATATTTTAACACCCTTGGTACTACTACAACAACGTTTGAACAAGCGGCCGCGCGTACAGCGATTGATACGTGTGATTGTGTTTTACTTGCTCAAACTTGTGCCCCGAGCTTTTTTGAACTCGTGTGTACAAGAACGTTTGAACGACCGTCCGAGCCTACAGGGATATATGCATGGTTGTGTTTTTACTTGGTCAAAGTTGTGCTTACCGAGCTTCTTTTAACTTATGCGTACGAGAACGTTTGAACAAGCGGCCGCGCGTACAGGGATTTATACGCATGGTTGTGTTTTTACTTGGTTAAAGTTGTGCTCCGAGCTTCTTTTAACTTATGCGTACAAGAACGTTTGAACAAGCCGCCGCGATTACAGGGATTTATACGCATGGTTATGTTTTTACTTGGTCAAAGTTGTGCTTACCAAGCTTCTTTTAACTTATGCGTACGAGAACGTTTGAACAAGCGGCCGCGCGTACAGGGATTTATACGCATGGTTGTGTTTTTACTTGGTCAAAGTTGTGCTCCGAGCTTCTTTTAACTTATGCGTACAAGAACGTTTGAACAAGCTTCCGCCTCTACAGGGATTTATACGTATGGTTGTGTTTTTACTTGGTCAAAGTTGTGCTTACCGAGCTTCTTTTAACTTATGTGTACAAGAACGTTTGAACAAGCGGCCGCGCTTACAGAAATTTATACGCATGGTTATGTTTTTACTTGGTAAAAGTTGTGCTTACGGAGCTTCTTTTAACTTATGCGTACAAGAACGTTTGAACAAGTGGCCGCGCGTACAGGGATTTATACGCATGGCTGTGTTTTTACTTGGTCAAAGTTGTGATACCGAACTTCTTTTAACTCCTGCATCCAAGAACGTTTGAACAAACGCTGGCTATGCTGCCATTGGTCACAGACGGAGCGATAACAAACTGATATATTATTCGATTATTACATATAATTTAGATGAAGTTTGGTTTTAACATTAAAACTGTTGTATATACAACACAAATACTATCTTAAAGCATGCAATCTAAAATATTAGCTACCATCATTTTACTAACATTAAAGAAGCTCGTTTTTTTCTGAAATTGTTAAGCGCTAATATTTTTGTCAGTGTATCTTCAAATCGTTGCAGATGATAACAATTTGTGAACACCAGCAGGTAAAATACGTTTACTGTTGGTCCATGTTAATTAATATTCGCTACTAAGCCAGCAATCACTATTAATATTGGTATGGGTAAAACTTTAGAGTGCTTTTGTTGCTTATTTTTTGTAAGTTTGAATGTGTGAATACTGTTCAAACCTTTCAAGGATATTCTTGTAGCCAATCATCGAAGAGATTCATTACTTGAAAAAGTTTGAGCTCAAATTTTATTCTCAAAGTTTGAAATATCGCAATTTTTCGTTAAAAATTACCGTCAAATTTTGATCAAATTTTGAGGTCAAATTTTAAGCTCAAAATTTGAGCAAAAAGTTTGAGCGTGTGAACACGCCTTAAAACTATTGTATACAACACAAATAATATCTAAAAGCATGCAATCTAAAATATTAGCTACCATCGTTTTACAAACATAAAGAAGCTCGTTTTTCTGAAATTGTCATACTTTAAACCCAGCGCTAATATTTTTGTCAGTGTATCTTCAAATCGTTGCAGATGATTATAATTTGTGAACACCAGCAGGTAAAATACGTTTACTGTTGGTCCATATTAATTAATATTCGCTACTAAGTCAGCAATCACTATTAATATTGGTATGGGTAAAACTTTAGAGTGCTTTTGTTGGTGTATATTTATCGAAGCATTGGACTGTCGTGTATTGTTTTTTAAATTATTTTTGGCTTGACGCCGCGGTCGATTGGTAACGCTTATTATTTTCGTTGATCGTTTCGTTTTTCCATCAACTTTACCTTCACAGCGAACGTATTTCTCTGCAACTCCGGTGAACTGGTTTTCAATAATAAATTTTTTTGGAACGTGTATTGCACCGCATATTCCAATTTCATAGGCGTTGTTGGTTCGAACTGCTTGATTGTTGCTCGGGTGCTTTGAACTAACCGGCAAGTTGCTCGCTGTAATTTTTCGTGTACTTTTTGCCTGAATTAATGTCGATTGGGTGAATACAATTCGGTGTGTTTGACTGTCGGCTACTCTCGAAGTAATATTTATCGGCTGATCGCCAGGTGGTGTTCCGACGCTAACCAAAAATTCAACTTTTCCTCCTTGGCCGTGAGTACCGGGCGTCATAAATACTTTTTGGTAATACCAATGTTTGCTTGCTTTGCAATCAAATTGCGGACAAACGTGGACTAGAGAACACAGTTTACATGATTCTTTTTTCGTAATAGGATCGGCAGCTGGCTCGTCGCCTTTACCATCGCCAGGCTTATCTAATTTTTCGCCATCAGCGGCCTCATCTTCTTGTCGGTCGTCTTTAGGAGCTTGAGCTGCTTCAGCTTCATTGACATGGTTGTAATCGTAGCAAAATACATACCAGGTATCGTAGTGAAATCCAGGAATTTCTTCCAAATCAATACGAAATCCACGGCAGAGTAGATAGAAAATGGGGGTTTTACCCCCCCCCCCCCACACAGTGGTGGGGGAAGTGGGGTGACAGATGGCCCCCACACAAGTGTGGTGGTTGATTAATGACCCCCACACGCATATATATAATATACTCAATAACCACATGACATATTCTTAAAGATGTTTATAACCCCACACATATTTGAAAAACATGGTTCATCGGGGGATGAATCATATTTTTATGGTTCACAATATACAATTATTAAATTAATTAATAAAACTATTAACAAACCTGATAAAACCATAATTAGTAATAATAACCGGGTGGTGGTGGAGAGGCGGTTTGAAAACATTATAGGAAACAGTCGCGAATCTGGAGATACTGATCGAATCCGGGTTGTGATGGATACGCGTCGCAATGTCGTCATTACTGCATATCCTGTGGGGTAGTATGTGGGGTTGATATATGGCTTGTGTGGGGTAAATATCGATGGTGTGGGGTATGTGGAGGTGACATATGATGCTGTTTTGACAGATGGTGTAGATGGTTATTTAATCAAGACTTCACTGGTTTTGGATTCACTTTCAAGTTTGTTTTTTACACTCACTTCGTTATGGCTTTCACTCAGTCCGTTGGTAATTCGGATGTATTGGTCGACGACTCACTGTTCAACGACCACCACTCTCTGTTCAACGACGACGACTCGCTGTTCAACTATGCGCTGCTTGGTGGCGGTGATTCGCTTGTCAGCGACGTTCCAACAACTAGCGATGCAGTCGAAGATCAACTCGACAACGACCTCGATAGACGAGCGGACGCGCAACGACTGGCGGATATGGTCTACGATCGGATCAATTTCGATCGCTGCGAAGATCCGCACCTGATCATCGAGAACGAATTCTGGAGTATCCTCCGTTCGATCATCTGCATCGATGTGATGCAGGTGCAGAAGCTGGTTTGGGATCGCATCTTCCAGCGCATCCAGTTCCAGCAATTACAACAAGCTGAACGAGTGCTCGAGAAGCTCCATAAACAGTACAAAGACGAATGCGACGCATGTTATTACGAGGATCCTGGGCAACGACTTCACGCTCAAGCTGGTGGCTGCAAGCATTCTTCGCGATACTGCAAGCAGGACATTAAAGATGCTTGTACAATGATAAACATTGAATACAATGAAAAGTTGTACAATATTATTCGTGAAAAATTGAGTTGTTATAACTATATGTATTAATGTTATATTTTTTCTTAATAAAGTGGTAAAACTGAAACATTCTAAGCAGGTAAACTTCGATACTTGCTCAGCATGTCCCGGCTACACTGATTGGAACCTCTGTTCCCTGTATACCGCGACATAAGTTGAAATATCAAAATTACGATGTTTGAAAAAACGTTTCGGCCGGACCAAGGGCCTCATCAGACGGTTATAGGCTACCGTTACGTTTTTTTCATTTTATTCAATACAAACAATTATACAATCAATTGCAATTTATACATTTTACAATATCACAGTTATATTCAACAAAAATACAAGGATATATCAATGACAGTTTATACAGTGAATGTTCAAATGATTGTCCTTTCTTCATTTCTTTCTTCACAAATTCCACAGCTGTGAGCACCGCTGTGCGTTTTCGTATTAACGCCATCAGCGTTTCTTCTTCCTGCGAACGTCCATCTATGAAGTCACCACTAGCCTCACACTGACGATAAAATTCATCCACCTTTGACTGCCAATACGCAATCTCACTTTGGAGATAGTCATCCATCGTAAGCTTGAATAATGTTGATTCCAACGTATCGCTGACGAAGTACTTTATCCAAATCATACGTTGCTAGATGCTTCATAAATCTAGCTCCCATGTAGCAATTACTAAATGTGTATCCACGATAGATACCAACAGCTCGAGCAAGTATCAATCCGTAATGGTATGGTATTGATAGGCTGTTGAATATATGTTCAAAGACGTCAAAGAGATATACCATTTTCGAGCTCCATTTAAGGTTTTGCGGTGGTTTGAGATGAACGTTGAAATGTAGGTTGGATAAAGATTTGTTTATCCAAATTATATCATAACCCTTTGCAGGATTCCACTTTTCGCTTGACCCATTTGTCCAATCGTCGTAGCACAGAGTTTTGTTTTCTTGCTTTGACTGCTTGTTATTTAAGCATAATAAAACAGTTTCAACAATAGTAGCTATAAATAGTGCACAACATAATAAAATTACGCGTTTATCCATAGTTGTTATACAATGGTATTCATTCCTTTTAAGAAATTTTATTCCAATACACTTCCCTTTTTTCGTTAATATGTAATTCAGAGGTAAACTCTCCCATTGCAAATATCACAATTGCATGTTTCAACTCCTCTACAAAATCTATTGATAGTCTTACCTGTCCATCTGATGGGTTTGAAATATAATTACAATCACTACTGTGATCTTTACTTAAATCGATACAAAATATTTGATATCCTGCACCGTATCTAAACCCAACTTCAGTTAGTCCCAAATTTTCATTTCTACCATTCAACGCGTATAATGTATTGTAAAACAGTCTCATATTATTACCAGCTTTACACGGTAGGGAGACATTACAAGGGTACCTGTCATCATTCATAAATAATGTAAAGCTATTCATATCAGGTAGATTTAGCTTAAACAAGTTTGATTTTGCTGCACCTGTGTACGCTTCTTGTGTTATTCCCCAAATATATATTCTTCGAGGTAACACACCATCAAAAATTGTCCAATCTACGTTTTGTAGACCTTTATTTACAGACAATGTATATAATTTGTATCTTATCGCGGGAAGTATAACTGCCCCAATTCTATTTTGAATTTCAAGAGCTTCTTTTGTTAATCGTGCTTTAGGTATATAGAGTTTGAAATCATTGATACGAATTTGAAATTTATTAGCTGGTTCATGCAGCAATATTAGAGATGGTGTACTTCGCGTAAATTTAAATTCTAACCTTGTTTTTGGTGGTAGGTATTTGGGAGTTAAATGTGCATCGATAATTAGTGGAAAATACATTTCACATTTTTGTGATCCCATTACTAATGCATTTCGATAAACGGAACCTTCATTATTCTCAAGATCATCAAACATGTATGTCTGATCAGGTTTATAAAGACACCCCGCTAAATATTGTTTTCTTTGTTCCTCACTCATATGTAACATATACAATATGTATGTCATCCAGGGGTAGTGTTTTTGGTTGTGGGTTATCGGTTCTCCATTTATTTTCATCTCAACTGATGAAAAGAGTCCATACCCGAACATATTACATGGTGCAAATTTAAGAGCTGTATCTTTAATCTCCTTACCATCACCTTTCAGTATTTGAAATTCAATATATACAAATATTTCAGATAAATCAATCAAATCAAATGCACTTTCACCAATTTTAAAACGAAACGAGTCATCTGTATCAGTGCTCGGTAAAGTTGTTTCACAAGCGACTTCAATCATTTGTGTTGACATGATTGAGTCTTGAACAGGGTACTTATCACCCCGCCAATTAAGTTTTTCGACGCCGCATACGTTTGCCATTTTTCTTTTTCTTTGCTGGTTTACGATGCTTTTTAAGACTTTTCTTCTTCTTAACAATTGGAATAGCTTTTAGAAGCCTTCTCGAATTAAAACATAGAGGTAGCATTTTTTAACTTATATTTATTAAATTTATTCATCCTTTTTAAGAACTAAACCATAACCTCAATATCATCTTTGCGTTTGGAAAAAACTCAACACTTTGAAAATCTGAATCAAGCACATCAAATTGGAAAAACTTTAACATGCAACTGTTTAACTCAAGGCTCATTGTATTTTTCACATTAGACGAAATTACGTGTAGTAGTGGTTTGTATCTTCCGTTTACTATTCGTTCTTTCACAAAAGAACTCATTATAAACGTGGGTTTGTTATGTTGCATGTTGACACATTTGTTTCCAACATGTTTACCGTTTTTCAGGTGTAAAGCGTTGAGTCCAAATAATTGTTGTATTTCCGGAAATATCTTAATTTCTGCCTTACCTAACATATATACACTAACACGATCACAGATGGGGTCAACTGTAAACTCAATATCTTGACTAAATGTGTTTAGGTAAGATAACAAATTGTTGATATTGTAGTAGCCTTTATCAACAGTAAACCGTTTCCAAGATTTATTTGTGAAATATTCAACAATACCCCCCTCAATATTTTTGTATTTGGTGGGAAGTTGAACATCCAGTACTTTAACTTTTGTAGCGCAAAATGCTGTCGGAAACTCAACAACCGGTTCGCTCAGATTGCAAACAACTACAACTTCCATGATTGTTGATTACATTTTATTAAAGTCTTTTAAGGATATTATATATAGTATTGCAAGACAAATAAAAATCATTTATACACTTACAACCGGTTATAACTACATTCCCACTCCCATAAATCAAACACACACCCTTCTCAATCTTAAGTTTCATACTATTATGCAGCTCGGGTTCATACATTACAGTGTATTTGGATCTCAGACTTTCATAGACGAAAGGTAAATTTAAGTTAAATCCACATTTCAACATTCCAACAACATTTTTAAGTTGTACATCAAATTTTCGAATGCATGAATATCCCAATTCGTTTAATTTTTCGTAAACTATATATAAAATTAATTTTGCTTCATCTTCTGACTTCACCCCCACTACTACTAGCTTTCCATTGGAAAACAGTAAAATCGTTCCCCTCGGTTTGAATTTCCATATACCACCATTAAATCGTAAAATATCAAAGTCAAAATTATCAAGTACACAAGATAGATATAACAAATCAACGTTGCATCCAATGTCTGATGTTATTGTCATATTTGTTATCATTTGTTTTCGTCTCGAATTTCCATCCATAGTCGACCCAGTTTGTTCAGTCCCTTCCATTCCTCCATATCCTGAACGTTTTCGTCGTATACACTTTTTCCGATGCCCCAGTAGTAGTCCCATTCCGATGCCTCCGCTATTATCGCGTCGTCCGTTGCCATCACCGCAGCTCGCACGTGTGGGTGCTGTTGGAATTTCGCCTGCAGCCCCACTTTCATCACTTTCACAGCATGATTGTTCTTTATCCATTCTACGATATCGAAGTTGGTTATTTGTTGTCCAAGTTTTTTGTGTATAGACGGCTTATAAGAGTTCATAATATGGTAGTATGACAGCTCATCGTTGAAGTAACGAGCCTTCTCGCTTTGATACCATTGTTCGACGCAACTGTATTTGACTCCATTTATTGTAATGTATCCAATATTAAAGTTACTGAATATGCTCCAACCAGATCGGAATAAAACAAGCTGTTTTCCATCGGTGCTAACACAGTACTTAGTATGCTCCATGACTGCAGAATGAAAATAATAACGATTGAAGCTGCTTATATACTATGCGATGGTTCTTTTTAAGAATATCACCCCCACACAGATCACCCCCACACAGTTCTCCACTTGGTTTTCTGTTCAGCCACTTTACCTTTTCTACCTCTACCAAACGCTGCTAACGGTACTCCTCGCAGAAGCGCTTCAAATTTATCTGAATCTAGCGGTCGTGGGGGAGAAAAGTTGATATCAGAAGTAAAATACTTTACTAAATCAAAAATGTTTGATCCAATAGTTTTATCTGGGTAAATTATTTGATTGTTTGCATTTAATTTTAAATCTTTAATGCTATTTAACATCAGTTTAGCTTTACTACGTAAATTTTTCGGAAACATAAGTGACAAATCTGTTTTTTCTCGAGTTTCATAAATATCCACTTCGTTTTTTATTGGTTCTTTATCTTGCAAACCACTGTTTCTCATAATATCCAACCAGCTTACAGGTACAACTGCCATCTTACGTGCCATAATGTTTCTTGTAAAAACGTGTTAGAGTTTTCACGATATTGGGTTTTAAGAGTTTACGTTTCCTAGAAGCTGACAAATTCTTAGTTGCAAGCTTTTTAAGAACATTTTGCTTCCCCTTGCTTCTCAACAACGTATTATATGCAATCTCACTCAATGCGTGTAAAAGCGAAATGCTAGCATTTTTAATAATAATAGAGATTACTTTTGGTGATGAAATGTGTAAAAAATCCAACGATACTTTATTTCTTTCGATGTTTCTAGACATTTTTAATATCCTATACAAGCATCCTTTTTAAGAATATACAAACAACTGATCGTCATCGGGGAAAATACATTGTCGCACCCTTAGTACACTCTCTGTAGCTGGTTTTAGATCAAGAAATAGATAACCATACGGTTGTTTAGTTGCTTGCTCAAATGCGCTTGAAAGAAAATTGGGTTTAGAAGGCCACATTTGTCTTCCCAAGGTGTGTATCATTGACTGATCACGGAAGTTGGGAAACAAAACCATATACTGAGCATTGCGGGTGATTGTTCGCATGTATTTACCTTCATGATACAAATTCTGTGTAACAAAAATTGTGCTTAACTTATTATGACGCATACGAGAAAACGCTGCTGCAAGTTTCTTATCATTTGCTGCCTCGATCATTAGATCATCCAATACACATAAAACGTGTCCTAAGTCTGTAGGAAATTCAGAGGGAATACCTTCATGTAGTTCAAAGTTGGGTATTTCTCTCAACATTGTACTGTAGATGTCTTGAAAAATACTGTAACAATATAAAATTTTGTCCACCTTTTCATCAAAGTACATGTGTTTAAGCAATCTGTAAATCCATTGTGTTTTTCCGCTACCTGTTTGACCACTTACAACACATGTAAACGGTAATTCCAAAGGTAAAAGTACTTTATCACTGTTAACTTGATGAACAGGTTTACAAGATTTCTTATGTCTGTGTAAATGCTGACGAGAAGTATAAGCACGATTACAGTTGCTACATACATGATCCATGGTTAAATTTTAAGTAGTTTAAGTCTTTTTAAGAGATTTGTACCCCTACGGGTACAGTTTGTACCCTTACAGGTGCGGTTTGTACCCCTACGAGTACGTATATGGGCGTGGTTTGTAGCCTTATGGGTACGGTTTACAACCCTATTTTATACCCCTACGAGTACGTGTATGTTTGTACCCTTGCAGGTGTGGTTTATATCCCTATGGGTATATTTTGTACCCCTACAGTGGTTGTAAATCGTCTTCATGTACCCATGAATTCATTGATTTGGGGTACCCAAGCCACTTTACAAGGTACTCTGTACCCCTTTTGGTCCTGCGTTTGCGTATAATTTTCTCAATTTTATATGAATCACCCACTACTTTAACGTTTTGTAGCTCTTGCTTATAAAATCTTCCCAATATAGTTTCCTTATTAGCATCTTCAATTTCGTAAACTGGAGGATTGAATGGTAGTTGTTTACTTATCGTAAACACTTCACGTGACCACAACTGGTTAAATCCACGTTCAAAAGGAAGCCGTTCAATGGATACACGTACAATATCGCCTAGTTGAAACTTATATCGAACATCCACATCTTGCGCTGGAAATAACTTTTCCCTAATCTCATCTTCATTATCCTCACTAACATTTGAAGGTGTGAAGCTATAACTGTTTTCTGTATTGTTATAACTATCAACCAGTGATTGAAGACTATCAATATATCTACGAGAATTTTTGGAAGTTAGAAATTTATAAATTTTTGATTTCAAAGTACGTATAAAGCGCTCAGCAATACTTGCTTTTGTTTCCTTATTCTTAGCAGTATAAACATTTATACCATTTTCCTTACAATAATCATATAACAGGTTATTTACAAACTCTTTACCGTTATCAGTTTGAAAGTTGTCAGGTCGAATTCGTTCAAAAACTGTTTTTAAAGCTGTTAAAACAGCATTTGCCGACTTATTTTTAAGAGGCACAACCCAAACATATTTGGAAAAGCAGTCAATAACAACAAGTAAATATTTTATACCATCATTATATGATGATAAGTTACTTATATCAGCTAAATCGGCCTGAAATAAATCATTTAAACCTTTGACAACAGTACGTCTACGTTTAAATCTTAATCTTCTAGGTTTATGTAACGTATATGTTTCCTGCCCACGTAACCAATCCTGTACTTCCCTAAGTTTTACTTTATAACCTCGTTGTTTAGCTTCTCTATAAAGTTTAGGTGCAGTTGAAAAGCCTGCACTACTTGTAGGGTTGTAGTATATATCTTTAAGTTTAGAATCCATTCTTCACCTTATCACTAACCACATTTGTTTTTAAGACTTTATTAAACATCAATATCAATATTCATAAGCAAATCATCATCATCCAGTAATAATTGTTCACTATTAACTTCATCAACCAAATCATTAATATCTTCTTTATTCATATCGTACATTTTATAATGTCCATAAGCGTAAGAAGTGATTCCATCATCCAGTATATAGCGTTTGTCATCGTAAGCGCTCAAACTTGTCTTATTGAGCGTCACAGTATTTAATACATGTTTATCGCTTCTTATTAGGTTCATTTTGTTCTTCATATTGTTACCACTAAATAGAATATTATAATAGTCCTGATGCCGCATTTGATTCTTAACAACTGTCTTTTTGATACCTTTTGCACGCTTCTTTTCCACACCACCACATTTGATACTATACATTTTCGAACGGAGTCCAACAAATTCCTCAATCGGTTTCCCAGCGGTCTCATCCTTCATTTTACCAAGCACCTTTTTATTCACCGTTGAGTGCAGGGGATGATCAGCAGGGTAGTCGGACGTATCAAAAAAGGAAATGTTCGATTTCATATCCTCGTAAATGTCTTTGGTCTGCACTGAATAACACAGTGAATCGGTGTCAGTAAATAACAGTTTGCATTTATCTCCATATAGTAATTTCATATAATTGTAATGAAAGTTGTACATTAGAGATTTCGACAGCTCCAAAACTGTAAACCCGACGTAGATGGGTTTACACAATTTGACAGTTTTGCGGTGCATCTTAACCGCAACCAAATCCTCGTTAAATATTGAGGACATGGAATAACGGGGGTTCGCCACCAACTTTTCAAATTTCTGTTCGTTGGTAATAAGTTTAATGTCAACGTAAGCTCGTACGTTTTCCATAGTTTTACCGAATACAGCGTTATTGAGAAGTTTATACAAGTCTTTCTCAAAGTCGCTGTTTGCGTTCTTACGCATTTCAGTATTAAAGGAGATATAAGGTTCCATCCATTCAGACTGTTGGAAGGAGATGACTCGATGGACTTTTGTAAGTTCCATCCCAAGTGCAAGGTATTGTTGGAGGTTCCGGATATGAACTTTATAATGATGTTTATCGTTTAAATTGGGAACCAGTTTTTCAACTGGTGTAGAATGATCTTGTTTGATTGAGCTGCAATATGGGGACAACATTGCGTCGCTTATCTTTAAACGTTCTGGAGCCAAGGGGTAATCATTATGACTATTGTGGAGGTGATATGGATAGCGCAAATCGACTTCCAAAATATATCCAACGTCGCCGTTTGCGTTGACACAGCTCCAATCGATTAATCCGATTTGAGTTTGGGAGAGCCACTTGAAATTATTGTAGGGGAGTTTTTGAACCATCGACCACCCATATAAATTGTTAGCATCGAGGTACATTATATAGTTGATGAGTTCTGCAGCGTTGTAAGCGTCAACGTATGGATTGTTCGCTTTTGCATATCGGTGGGAGATTACTGAGACGCCGCCTCGGATTCCATCTTCGAAGAACGCGTACATATCTGGATCGGAGATGAGATCCAGCTTGACACCTGTCTTCATAAGACAAGCGTCCCATGCGAAGCTGGGGAGGGTGATGTAGTGAGCGGGGTCTAGACGGAATTTGTCTAGACAAAACAATCGAAAGTTTTCAAAGACGTCACGAAGGAGTAGGACGTCGGTTTTCAGGTATAGGTCGTGGTATTGACCTAGGTTCTCAACGCTCATTTCCCGCCAAACAGCTTGCGCTTGTTGGTAATCTTCATCGCTGATACCACTGTCGGTGAGACTGGAATAAAAGTCTCTTTGAGGGGGTAGCACTGTTTCGTTGAATCGATCGCTGGAATCCATATATTCGTAAGGATATATACCCTTACGCAGCATTAAATTGAGCTTATCTCCAAATACATGTTGCATCGCCTGGAAGCGATCGACACCCGTTTTCTTTAAATTGTCGACAAGTGTTTGGAGAGATGATGGGAGGAATTGGATGGTATCGATAAATCGGATTTTCCATCCAACTTCGTCTTCAGCGATATCGTCGTTGCCCAATATGAAGTCGACGCCATCAACGTTTTCATCCCATGGTTCGTCGTCATCATCATCATCAACATCCACTTCATCCATTATGAACGAATTGTTGCTACCACCGCCATCGCTGCTCTTCTTTGATTTCCGTTTGATGGAGAACGTCATGTAATCCTCCATCCCTTTCGCAATACATTCAATTTCCAGTCCCTTATTTTTACATATTGCACCCAGTTCTTGCATTATGAGATGTCCATCATATCTACGTAAATTATGAAATAGAACAGTTACATCACGATTAAGTCTATATCCAATGTTACATTGTAGATGAGCAGCACCTCTGTATCGACCACAGAGGTGACAATGATCACGTGCTTTATCATCGGGATCCATGAGATTATTACATATATAACATTCTGTTGCAGCGTTAAATTGGGACTGTTCATTATTAGTTAGATTAAGAGATTTAGTTGGAATATTTTGGAATTGTTCAGACAGTTCGATTATATTATTAAGGAAGTGTTTAATCGTATCTTTTCCACGATATATTGTTGGTTCACCGGTTTGGACTTTATCGTTGCAACAACCAAAACAGTCAATCAATCCATATCCACATGGAGTATGACGCTGATATGGATTTGTATACGAAGTCGACGTAGATGGTTCACAGGTGTGAACCTTTTCGAGAATACATTCGAAATCCGCATATATGACGTATGGAGAGCGCTGCATTCGATGAATATTTGCGAATTGAAGTGTTGAATTTGGGGGTGATGTTTGGATTCTGGAGGGTTGGTCGTGTCGACAGCGTTGTAGATGTTCGTCTCGTTTAGCTTTACTATAGCACGGAACGAGACATTTATCGCAAAAGTACTTTTTCGTTTTATGCCGACGTTGGTTATAAAGTAACGAATCTAAACTGCGAACCAAGCAGTAATGTTCTTTGTACAGGAGGAGATGGATATATTGTTGATGCTGTGATTTCGATATATATAACGGGTAAATAACTCCACCTTCCAGTCCATATACATTAATACTAATGTTATTCTGTCGTTCGAATAGGGGTACGTCTTTAAGTTTGACGGGATAGTGAATACCGTTCATATTCAGTTCATTTGCATGGGGTTGATAGTTTGATACTCTCTCAGCATGTTGATTGTAACTGAGAGGGTGCAATGCCGCCAGAACACTCCATAAGAAGCATTTATTGTCATTGTTTTGGATGTTGAGCACCGCATGTTTGTTGCGGATCGACGTTGGGAGCTCAACGTAGGAGGATGCATGGAGTGGACGATATTTGCTGATGTGTACATCAGCATGCTGGACGTCTTGAAGGACCCATCCGGATCCTAGCCTTTGAAATTCGTCCAGTTTCTTCGTCAGTTCGTTGAAGAAATCGGTCAGCTCAACAGCGATATTGTTCCCGCGCAGGATTGCGCGGGACTTTGTGTTGAAATGAGCTGATATTTGTGTGCCGTCGAGTTTACGCAGCACACATTTGACCGAAATCCACAGCTTGATTCCATGCTTGAGCTGATGTTCGATCAACCGCTCCAACATCTGACGCGATTGTGTCAGGAACAGTGACAAATCGCTGGTGTGTTGTTTGGGTACCAGGTAGTAACTACGCAAGTACCCTTTCAACGCCTTGATCCACTGTCGTAGCGTCATCGAATCGGATTGCTCGATAATAGACTGATCAACGATCTCTTGCGCCATCCCATGCAACTGATCTAGGTGGTCGTGATCAGTTTGTTGGTGAGCGGCGTCAGATGTTGGGTGATCCATCATTTGTTCGACGGTCGACGTCGTTGGTTGGTGAACAACAGCATACATCGTTGCTTGATGCGTCGGATCGCACGGTTGCTCTCGGTGAGCAACATCACTCGACGTCGATGGTTGCACAGCGTCGAGCATCGATGATTGGTGACCAGCGTCGAGCATCGATTGCTCCACCGTTTGGTCGTTGGTCGATTCCATAGCGGTCGGAATTTGTGGTTGACAATATTTTTTCTGGTGTCGCGTAAGAGCGTCCTGACGCGAAAATATTTTGCCGCAATATTCGCACCAATTAAGTTGCATACCATGAACAGTGTTAATATGACGCTTTAGATGATCGCGTCTAGTAAAGCTTTTATTACACTTATTACAAGTAAGTGCCATTGCTTTTAAGAACTTCTGAAATAAAGTCTTAAAAAGGATATAACCAGATCAGAATGTTATATAACTTTTCTACTCATATT
This sequence comes from Trileptium ribeirensis, assembly GCA_030248225.1. Taxonomy (NCBI): domain Eukaryota; kingdom Metazoa; phylum Nematoda; class Enoplea; order Enoplida; family Thoracostomopsidae; genus Trileptium; species Trileptium ribeirensis. The sequence goes on from JASANE010002699.1 coordinate 68,503, forward strand.
TATTAACTATGATATGAGATTCAGCGTCCTATATTTATGAATTTACAACTAATAGTCATGAAGTTATTATAAATTATTAGCTATGTAACCATAATTAGATTCAACATAGCTGAAAACCTATTATTGTGAATTTTCACAAATTAACTACTAATAGTTATAAAGTTATTAACCAAAAAGCTCATAAATTATTAGCTATGTAATCTATGCAAATTTTATTAAAATAAATAAATTCCCCATAGTTGATAACATATAGTTACCAATTTTGGTAACTTTACTACTAATAGTTATAAAGTTATTAACGAATATCCCATAAGCTATTAGCTAGGTAATTTATGTAAATTTTAATAACATAATTAAATTCCCCATAGTCGAAAACATATAAATACCAATTTTCATAACTTTACTACTAATAGTTATAAAGTTATTAAGGAATAACGCATAAATTATTAGCTATGTAATTTATGTAAATTTTAATAACATAATTAAATTCCTAATAGTCGAAAGCCTGTAGTTACCAATTTTGGTAACTTTACTGCTAATAGTTATAAAGTTATTAATGAATAACCTGTAAACTATTAGCTATGTAATTTACACAAATTTTAATAAAATAATTAATTTCCTCATAGTCGAAAGCCTATAGTTACCAATTTTGGTAACTTTACCATTAATAGTTATAAAGTTATTAATACATAACCTGTAAACTATTAGCTATGTAATTTATACAAATTTTAATAAAATAATAAAATTCCTCATAGTGGAATACCTATAGTTACCAATTTTGATCCCATTACTACTAATAGTTATAAAGTTATTAACGAATAATCCGTAAACCATTAGCTATGTAATTTACACAAATTTTAATAAAATAATTAAATTCCTGATAGTCGAAAACCTATAGTTACCAATTTTGGTAACTTTACTATTAATAATTATAAAGTTATTAATAAATAAGCCGTAGTCACTGACATTTATTATAACCACAGACAACCTCAAATTATTAGCTATGTAGTGTTTGCTTTGAATATATATAGCTGTATATTCGTTCGAGCAAATTAAGCATATAAAAATAAAGATTGAGTACTTATTGATATTTAAGAAATAAAGGTAAATAAAAGCTAAATAATTTTAACATATATTGATTACTAAAACATATAAGAGAACATCCCTCCATATGACCAAAAGCTAACTATGGAATAAAATGATTAATATTACAATTCAGTGAGTGGTGTTCAGCTATTATTACATATTAATTTGGGTTGTGATTTTACACATTAAAATTAAAGTTTAGTTGATAGTAGAAAAATGAATCGTGTTGTTCTAGTGTCTTTCCTTTGTGAGCGGTTGGGGGAAATGATTGGATTATCTGACCATTTCCTTGAGGGTCATAGTTTTGCCAGTTTTGCGCAAAAAAGTTGGTTTTTTAATCCACTACTTGTCGTTATAGCTGTTGTTGAAAACGCTGTAATGATAAAATCACGCGTTGGAAAGCACACGCGAAGAGTTTTCTTTACCACTTTTAAAGTTCCAGTAGGTGTAAGGGGTTTGAGAAACACTTTAGAAAAAAGTGTTATAATAATATTAAAAAACAATATAGTTGAAACGGGATTTGTTGTATCTTCACCCATTGAATTGGATTACGAATTTCGGAAAGAATTGGAAAAGGTAGGTATGTGTTAAAATCGATAGTAAGTAAAATTTAGTTTAAAACATGTAATTCTATTGAACTATTCAAGATATATTGAAGATTTAATTAGTTTGTTTTGTATTATGTTTTGGTCAGGTTGTGCTTGGTCAAATGAAAAATCAAAACTCTCAATTAATGTGTAATATTTTTGAAATTTGTTATAAATATTGTAAAAATATAAAAAACGTTTAGTATTAAATAATATATTTACCAAAATGTCTTAATAAAATACTTTTATTTTAATTTTAGCATTCGAATTGTTCGGTGCAACGAGTTCTTCAAAATGGATATAAACTAATTGAATTAATTAATAGTAGCTAAAAATGAAATGGATAAATTAATGTAAAATATTGTAAATATTTGTAAAGCAATATTGTACATAATATTGTATAGTCATGTATAGTAATGTATAATAAGCCATACTATAAATATGTAAAAAAGTGAAGATTTTTCCCTCAAGCTAAACATAATGTGATCATTTCTGATTCAAGCGATGTCTGGTGCCATATTCTCCATATTCTACCGTGGATATCATGGAAATGTAAGTATATAAGTGTAATACAAATGTGCTGCGTTAGTACTGTAATTTGGTGTCTGTTGTGTGATTTGTATTTCAATATATGTAGCTATATGTAACCCCCAAATTGAAGCAACGCAAATCAAAACCAATCAAGCAGCCAACCCCTCAAAACGTGAGGGTTATATATACTGTTAGTTCACCCCAGCAAAAGTACCGTTCGCCGTCCTCCCCTGACATGTTACGTTAGCTACAGCACTGATTCTCGTAAGTGACTATAGTGTAAAATATATAATTTGAATCATGAGTCTATATTTTAGTGTCATATAAAGTACCAATAATGAGAACCAAATGTCGCTACATATTGAAATATCAAATTTTTTCTCAACTTTTGGTCAATTTCCCATCTGTCTTCTATTGGGAATTGAAATGTAAATTGGATTCGTCATGTGAACATTAATAGCAATGTTTCTTTTAACTAAACCACACACCGCTTCAGAGCCTTTATCTCGTCATGATGTCATAATTCAAATATATAGATTTTGAAATACTTTAGCCTAAATGATTTTAAATTACACTAAATAATGTAGAAACCCGAGTGATATCACCCCACGGGATTACACACGTTTGGTATAATGTGGAAATTGAAAATAGAGTAATGGCACATAGTTGTATCATATCGTGTGTTTAATAGAAACAGAGAATCCATCTCGTGACTCACAACTCGAAATAAATAAGTATATATGCTCATTATTGCTTGAATACTAACATCTTGTTGAAGACCATATATCCACCACACTCACCACCAGATATGTGGGGGGGGGGGGAAACCCGGGTTCCCCACATGTACCCCACATATATATTAAATACCCCCACATATATATTATATACCCCCACATATATATTATATACCCCCACATATATATTATATACCCCCACATATATATTATATACCCCCACATATATATTATATACTCCCACATATATAGTATATATAATAAAATTATATATACCTCAAACAATCATTATGTACCCCAACACACCCATCGAAACGTCATAAGTATAAAGATTGAATTTTTAAAGACCATATGTCCACCCCACTTCCCCCACCACTGTGTGGGGGGGGGGTAAAACCCCCATTTTCTATCTACTTGTTGAGTATATATTAGTTAACATAAGCATTGATATTGGTTTTACGAATGATGAACGGTAAGGGTATTGTTGGGTGCAGTGTGTTGTTTCTTCACAGAATATAAGTCAATTTTTATGAGATAAAATCATCTAGATACCACGGTCTAACGTTTTATGGTATTATGTTAAAAATGTCCCAAGCTCTACAAAACGAGTTTTTCCTTTGTAACAGACTGAAGTTGGTAACTGGGTTTATTAATTGCAATGTTGCAAGTGCTAAGGGCAGCAAGTAGCCGTGTCTCAACCACCATTACTAAATGACTTGCCATGGGCTTATGTATTACGAAGTTATATTTTGACCAATATTTTTTGTAAGTGGTAATGCTGCAGCAGCGTCGTTTTGATGGAGCTTGTAAACTACCTAAATAACGACTGTATAATGCATTAAAAATGTTTTATCTACCGCGAATTAGAAGCCTATAATGTGTTTTAAGGTTAGCACATACCTTAATTTTAAGTAAAAAAATATTAAATTTTAAAAGTTCAAAAATTTATTTAAATATTTTTGTGTAAATAGGCTACTTAACATATAATTACATTTCATATATATGTGATCATCGGGCGTAAACAACACAGTAACTTAAGATTTCAAGTAAGTTTAGGCAGCGCACTTGCGAAGCCAAATGACAACCACCAGTTTTTTTCTGCACTAATAAACCTAAAACAGCTTGATGATTTAAAATAAATATAGCTGTCACAGCAGGACTCCAGGAGCCAAACTACATCAAGCGGTTCACACAACATCATAAATTTAAGTGTCAAAGATATATGTTAATCTGGTAATTCCAGTAGGTTTCCGAGCTAGTCGTGCTTAATGAAGCCGAATGCAAAAATTACAAAAAATAAAGATTGCTCAATTTAACGAGTAGTCGACATATCTGACCATGTGTTGGGGGACGCTAAGCCATTGGCGTATGTATGACTGTGTAATAAAATGTTATGACTGAGTCATATTTCCGGACATTGCGATCAATAATTCTTGCTAATCGGCACTACTTATGATAGAAGTTGATATTCCGCTCAGTTAAACTACCAACTCCAGTGTTCCAAGAACAACATGCTTTTTTTTATCGTTGAATGGATATTAAAAGTGGTGACGTTGGCATTTGAGTTCGTGATACGTCTGTTGTCGAGCCAATGAGTAGGCCTTTTGCAGACTAACACCGGCTTTGTGAAAATTTAATTGGAATACCAATTTTTATCTTTGTATTGTCTTAAGTTTAAAACTCCAGTGGCAATTATATTCTGTAAAGTGTAAACTTATTTGCAGTTTCAGTTGCATGTTAAGCATAAATATAACGACTAATAGACAATTTATAGCTGAATCTACGTATGGTTCACAAATGGTACTTCATACAAAGCGTAAAATTTGGTGCGGCAACTGCCAACAAGTCATTCTAATTGAATCTCGTTGTAGGTCAGTAATTGAACAAGAGGATCTACACTCAAAACCAGAAGTGTAAAATTTCATGCTATGGAGGATGAAATTTTGAAACTGAATTAACGCTTGAATGTCCTCTCTGAAAGTTTGCAATTTGAAGCTTCGATAGTGGGAAATACTTTTTCCTTATGAAATCAAACTTATTAAAAATTTCAGACTTTAACTGCTTCCTAAGTTACAAACTCAAATTTCGTAAATTCAAATTTTGATCCTACACTAGACTTTTATTGCGTGTAGTTTCGCGTGATATGGAACGTAGTGCATAAGGATCCTAAGCGAACAGAACTAATCTTAGACACTAAAAGCTGTATTTTATTTGACGATTATTATTCGGCTTTAAGGCCTGTTCCCATGTTCAAACTTTGTTTTCAAATTTTGAGCTCTAATTTTCATCAGAATTTGAAAGAATTTTTCTGGATTTGTTTTAAGTTTGAACATGTGAACGCCGATAAAACTTTTGAAGGATATTCCTGTAGCTAATTATCGACTAGATGTATTATCTGAAAAACGTTGAGACCAAATTTTCGTATCAAATTTTGAAATATAGCAATTTTGCTTGAAAAGTTTGAGCGTGTGAACACGCCTTTAGTCGCTCAGACGTTTGAAGTCGCGGTGTCGTATGCCAAACAGAGTGCCACTTCCAACACTGACATACAAGTAGCGATTTCTATTTGTTCCAGATAGGCACAGTATTCTGAAGATATAATGTTGTAGCGATTTTATATATGCTATACATGTTGGCGATATCAGGCTGCGTTAAATTTAGTAACGACTCATTTAAGGAACAAGGCGCCGCGACGACTGTTTACGCTGCAACTGCGCCTGAACTAGACGGTATTGGAGCCAAATATTATAACAATTGCTGGTTTACTGCGGCCGATAAAGTATTGGAACAAACGCAGCTGTGGCGTCGACTGTGGGACATTTCGATTCAAATGATTGAGCGTGCCACTGGAGAAACATGGGAAGATTGTTAATGTTATATTTCTTAACCTGTGCGGTAGACATTTCAGGAATTCTAAGGTATTGATGCGGCGTATCGCTTAAATTTATTTTGGCGATTCAGATTATAGCGCACAAGAGAGAAACTTGGGGAGATACGTGACGTGTTATGATTTGGCTTTTGTAATATACATTTCGGAAATTATAAGGAACTGATGCAGCGTACCGCTTAAATCTATTTTGGTGATTGAAGAAACTTGAGAAGATAGTCGATATCTTATATTTTGTCTTTTGTGATAAGCATTTAGAAATTGTATTGATGCAATTTACCGTTTAATTCTATTATGGGGATTCAAATGATTAATCGTGCCGCCGAAGCAGGTTTTTGGTCAAAAACATGGTTTTTGAAAACAAAAATAACTAGCGTTTAATACCAACATATGAACGCAAAATTTGAAAAATAAAATTTAGCAGCAGTTTAGTACCGAATGTCATCGTGAATGTATAAATTATGTGTATTTATATAGACTAAAAACCCTAAATTTTTTTGCAAAACTGTAGGTCGCGACGGTCTCCGCAAATTTGGTATTAGTAAGAAAATCCGTACCGATACCTCTTGGAACTTTCGTTTCATTGATTCCATCACCGCTAATCACGTCGCATTCAACGATTCGTTCCATGCTCCAAATTTTTAGTTTTTAAAGGGGGGTGGTAAATTTTTGATATTTTGTGGGAAAAAATTGGTCAAGATTTTTGCTAATTTTCCCTTTTCCCCGCTTTTTTGTCAATTTTCCCTCAATTTTTGCCAATTACGGCCAATTTTTGCTCATTTTGCCCCAATTAGCCTATTTTTGCCAAAATTTTTCGCATAGGCACGGAGGGGTCAGAGCCTCGGCGGAATCAAGCTACCTCTCGAGATGATCGCCGACGCCCGGAGAGGGTTGAAGCCTCAGCTGAATCAGGTTACCTCCCGAGATGATCGCCGACGTTCGGAGGGGGTAAGAGCCTCAGGAGAATAATGACCTTGTCACTTGCCGTATAAATTTGTCTTTGTATATATATTTTACAGATGGATTGAACAAGTCTAATAATTTCGGCAGCAAAAACAAACCATTTACAAAAATTATCAATGGAAAGTGTTTAATAGTCCTAATTCTTATACTTTTTGGAATGTATTCATTTTGTTATAGGATATTTCATGTATTTAGAAATAAAGATTGTGCCTAATTTTATTGAAACGGGGCGAGCGAAGCGAGTGGAGTTTTCACTCAGGGCGCTAGGGGGAACAGACCTTTTGAAAATTTGTTTTGTCTGTTTCTATTGCACATAACTCATCTTCGAGTGAATATATTTTAATAATTTTTTAATTATTCCATTGCAAAAATGATGCAGATGAGCTTGTTAAATGCATGCGAACAGCTCCGATCCTGTCTTCCGTGTTAAAATGACAAAAAGCTTGTTTTTAATGGATCTTTGTAAATCATGTCCGTACGGTACCAGTTTTTCACAGCCTATATCTCGTGACACAGGCTTCGCATCGAAAAATAGTGACCAGAATCAGCTTATCGAAATCTACAACTTTGCCGGCCACGATTTTTTGTGGGGCCACTCCCTGGGCCGCTGTGTAACCAAATATGGTTCGTTGACCCTTTGCTAAGAATAGCGATTTTTCAATTTTCCCTGTGCTACTATGTCATGAGTGCCTATTAGGTTATAAAGCACATTGCGTACGATGGTTTGCTGAATCCTATTTCCAGAATATAGTCAGTTGTTTGGGGCATATTGCGTACAGTGCATAAAGAATTGTCTGGGTTCTTCGGCAAGCTGAATACGCTGCTTTGGTTATATAGAGTCTAGCACAATTATTATCTTAAGTCTATGCAGACGTTTTCATTGGGTTTAGGGTCAGCTAATCCGGACTTTGGAATACAGTCGGTCTTCAGTGTTTTGGTACCTAGTATCTAAAATATATCGGGTTTTTACATGATCTATACAATGTTTTTCGGTAGGCTGAATACGATGATGTGGTTATCTAGAAACCAGTACAAATATTTCATGCGTTGTCGTATGTTAGAGGTTTAGGGTCGACGAGGTTTCTGGTTTTGCAATGGGTTTAGGGTTCCAGGGGTACTAGGATGGTAAAATATATATCAAAAACAGCCTGTTACAGGCGATTGGCCAAAATGATAATCTATAAAATGAAACCACGTTTGCTCCGTTTCACCTTCTCATACGAGATGCTAGTTTATGTGTATATATACATAGGTATCGATGGGGTAGGCAGGTTACATCCAAGGTGTGGGACCCCCGCCGAAAGTCAAATGTATGCTCACCCTGAAGGTTTTGCTCCATCACTCCTGTAAGCGAGTGCTCGCGGAACATTTTGAGAGAAAATTGGTAAAAAATAAAATTTGCGCAAATTAGCAAACATGATAGTTCTAGCAATAATTGGATAAAATTGGCATAAATTGAGCAAAATTGAAAAAATGATGTGTTTCTGAACATTTCAAAAATTTACCACACACCCTTAGTGCCGCGGCCCCACTCACCCGAACACCATGTACCCTAAGCCAACGGACCTTCGACATAAATGGTATATATACAGTATGTGTAAGGTTAAATAATTATTTTAAATTGTCACATTTGATCTCGCTCATCGTGATTAGATGTGGTGAAAACAAGTGCGACAGCTTCGCAAATGACATTCGACTGGCTGCTACTGACTATATCTTTGCCCCTGTCTCCTTTAGGAGCTTCCTGATTGTCCTAGGGCAGATTGTTTATGCATCTATGTGTGTCTATAGCTATATTATCCTGACTGAGCCGATTGTCGTAAAAGGCCCGATTGTCGTAATGCGGTAGTTATCCGGACAGTTACCACAATCAGAGCTGCTACGAGTGCCTGGCACAGCAATCCGGGCAAATACGAGAATCAGGGCAGCTGCGACCACCGGGCAGTAAATGACAACCAGCCAAATTACTACATTCTGGACTGTTACGAAAATTGGCACAGCAAAAACAATCAGGACAGTTACGACAATCGAGACACTTAAGACAATCTGGACAGTTCAGACAATCAGGAGAGTTTACGATAATCGGCTAATTACGACAATCGGACCAGTTGTGACAATCGAGACAGTTACGACAATTGGGCAATTTCAACAATCGAAACAGTTAACAGTCGAGAGAGTTACGACAATCTGGATAGTTTACAACAATCGCGACAGTTTTACGACAATCGGGACAGAAATGACGATCGGACCAGTTGTGACAATCGAGGCAGTTTTACAACAGTCGGGAGAGTTACGATAATCGAGAATTTACGAGAATGTGACTAGTTACGACAATCGCGACAGTTACGACAATCAGGCCAGTTATTACAATCCCAAAATGTATTTTGAAACAGGAAAATTAGTTACTTGATGAACGCGGAAACGGAAAGTATTGAGAGGATGGTAACGAAAACATTTGGGAAAACAGAACTTGAGAAACGGGGAATTTTTGGCGATTAGGAAACTGAAAACTGTTGTAAAGCGAGAACATATTGAATTGTTGGTAGCTGGATAATGTTGGGCTGTGGGGAAAAACGCTGGAAAGTGGGAACCTGAAATATGAGAGTATAGAGACAGGAAAACCTTGGGAAAAGAAAAGCTTGGGATACGCGAAATTTCTGAAATCTGAAACTAGAAAACGTAGGGAAAGTAGGAACAGTGTAAGGAAGGGAAAACAAGAAAATATCCGGAAATGAGACCCATGGGAAAGAGAAAAGTGGTGTAAAGTAAATAATCTGGAAACTGCTGGGGGATTAGTAGCTTGGGAAAATGGAAAATGCTCAGAAATGGGAATTGGTTCCACATATTTATCCGACATTCCTAGGAATTGTTGCTTATTGTAGTTCTGCTGCACCTTGAGCTTAATTAGTTGAATTACCCCAACGTATAAAAATATTTAGATTTATATCGGTGTACGTCATACTCATTATAAACTGCTGCAATACATGTCTATAATAGTAAGAAATAATACGACTCAAAGTAAAACTCGTGACGGACATTTAATTTTTGCCCATAAATAACTTGTTAAAATCCAAATATATATTATGAATGCCTTCCGGTCGCACGCCCCTTTCCCTAGTTTTTGTCGGATTTATGCCACTGTGCTCATATATAAGAAATGAAAAAAACTTGTTGAACGATTCAGCGTTTCATTATGATATTTTCGTACTGTAAAATTATCGAAATATATATCTGATCTATCTGACCACACGGTTGTGGGGAACGTCCATGTTCAGAATGATTCTAAATGTGTTCCATTCGTTTGCGCCCGTTGATAGCATTTTTTTCCAGCGCTCGTAGAAGACGTTAGGGAAATGCGGTCGCATTAGTTTAGAACGTGCACTTTCCATGTCACCAGTGTACAGCCTCTAGGGTGAGACTAAGTTATTAGCATGGCGGCCTGGATGAGGTGATAAAGCGGCCGATCTGGAACCATACAGAGAACATTGCCAAACAGCTGCATTTGATCCTGCTGTTGTAATCGATTCAATTCAGTCCTGTATGAAGCACCTGCTGCGGTAGTTCGGCACGCGATTCAGCTTAGACAGTCCCAGAATTCGACGCCGACAGAAGTCGTTGAAGACGTTTATTTTCTGCACGGCGCCAACGTTGTCACTGGCCACGTTCCACTGGCATACAGCAATATACCGAATCGCGTCATCTTAAACTTGCCGCTTTATCCCTAGTGTCACATCTTGCGACTGCCACAAAGCCCCAGTTCACTGAATACAGATCTTGCTTTAGCTATCTGGCGATCAATTTCATTTTTGGTAGTGCCCATACCGGTGATCGTGGTTCCGAGATAGCTGAATTCTGCACATCCTCCAGGGTCGGATTGTTGATAGTGATCGAAGTATTGTGGTCGAAGCAGCAGGACATGACCTTTGTCACATGACACATTTTTTGCACTGCTGAAGACTAAGCCTGTTCGTTTGCTGGCCTTGTATATTCGATCTAGCATTGACTGCATTTGTTGATGACTACTTGAGACCAGAGTGATGTCGTCCGCGTAGTCGGTCAGTAAATCATGTCCTTGACTTGTCAAATACTACGCCATCATTTAACAATTAGGATGTCCCATAATATGGGATACCCGGTATATATTGTTAAAATGAGGAATTTGGGTTCAATAGTTGATAATCTATAAATCAAGATCTCGCGGACATTGCTGACCGCGCAGTCCATGCTTTGGTTTGAAACTGTGACCTCCATGCCTTTAAAACCTTATATGAGCCGAATAAGGTATCACACTTCACTCCTAGTGATATGACACAACTAATATAATTGTGGTTTTATTAGGATGTCCCATTTTTAAAATTTCTTGCGTCATACTTGGGCGAAAAGTATCGTAAACAATCGGATAGCTTTAGTAAAACCTAAAACGGTGTCTTCTGTCGCAAATATCACTATTTATGCTGGAATAACAATGCAAATACGAACTGATAATTATTGGTCGTTTCTAACTATAATAAAATTTAGCGTGTGTTTGTGTTGACTACGGACAATGCGAAGATATATTATGCTACTGCTCCGCAACCGCGTTGCCATGGAAACAGACTTACTAATGACTACTATGTTTACTTAGCTATATATCCTGTTCTAAATAGTTAGTAGTTTTAATAACTAAGTTATAGGGTTTCTTTTCAGCCAATACCGGGTTAATGAATAAATTTGTGTATCATGGGATATTTCAAAGTATAGTTTCAACGTAAACTTTAACGTATATACATTAAATGCATGGAAATCTAGCAAATATTGATGCTCTACAGAGTTCAGATTGTACAATAGGTTTTACAGTCGACCACTTAATGCGGAATCGTGGTATGTGCTAATTATTATGCCTAATGTTTTCCTTTGAATTATCGTTTATAAAAATTTTAATTCCAAAAATTTCATTTTGTCGTCTCAACCTGTTAGATACCGTTGTCTGGGGTATCACGGATCATGTATATATTAGGTTTTTGGATTCTATGGTGGTAAATTAACAGATACATGATTATATTTTCCATGCAGCTTAAACAAGGTTGTTAATTAGTTATAGCTGTTTTATGTGTATCTGTTTTGTGGTTTCGGTCGTAGCTGAGCGAAGCATGCTGTTCTATGCGCTCACGAGTGAGCCAGATTGAGCAGAGTACGTCAATACAGGTGCTGATATGAACAGACAAGTGTAGTTGTGCCAAGACCAAATATTTTAGCCATCATTTGTCTCTACCTCTGTTTGGGAGCACCTTACAGCCGAGGACATCAGAAAGCACAAATTCTGTGCGACCCCCTGGGGCACACAATATTTGAAACAGAAAATACCAAATGGATACAATTCTTTTTGATAAAATCAAAATTCGTAGCTTGAAATTTAATCTTAAAGTTAGATTTTTTAATTTTTTTACTGTATTTAGCTTCCATGACATCGCGATGTATTGGTCCTTAACAAAGTTGAAATATCTTAACAGTTGAAATATCTTAACAACGTTGAAATATCCATAACGGGGTGTGAACGCTTTACACACAGTACCCATACAAGTCGGATCGGACGCAATGTGAATAAAACCTTAGCTTTAATATTTTGACTGTGCGGCAAACGCTTTATGATATATAATCCTCGCACACTGTAACATCAGCAGGAACAGAACGGTAACTGGTAAAGTAACTGGTAGCTCTTATATACAGCGGCCATTGTACCAACTAGGCTGTTGTGCTCTAAATATCGTAATGCAGTGTCCCAATTTGAAGAGTGGCCGCAACCACGAATCCGATATATCGTTCACTGTGCGGCAAACGCTTTATGATATATAGTCCTCGCACACTGTAAGATCAGCAGGGACAGAACGGTAACTGGTAGAGTAACTGGTAGCTCTTATATAAAGCGGCCATTGTAACAACTAGGCTATTGTGCTCTAAATATCGTAATAAAGTGTCTCAATTTCAAGTGGCCGCAACCACGAATCCGATATATCCGATTAAATTTATGAACTTCAAAGCATTTTTAACTCGATTAGTCGATTGTTGTTTCTACTATATACTGCAAGCGTGCATTTATTTTAACGTGGAAACGATTCATTTTAACTAGAATCTTTATATTTTCCTGAACCCATTTGACTTGTCAAATATATTTCTGGTTAGTAGAAACTGTAACCAAACGCCTTATTGACTGAATAGACATAACAGTCAGCAGTCAGTATAGCTAAAGCTAATGTGTACTGTGACAAAGTAAATTAAGAATCTGTTGTTTAATACAAAACAAATATTTGAAGTAAAAGAAAACATTTTTTGTTTACACTTACATACAACAACGTGGCGGAACCGCCACAATTTCACGGTAGGAAGAGGTGCCCGGGTCATTCGTTTCCATTTTTGGGGTACAAATTGGCATTAGTGGTTAAATTTTTCGTAATAATAGTCGTAAGCGAATAATTTATTGTCAAGGTTCTGCGCGTCGAAGGAAGTGCAAAATTTTTTCAAGACAATCTTCGAAACATTGTACAAAAATATTTGGGGGTTGCCGATATTCATCTCCCCGTCCCAGAAATTTCTTGGGGCACCCCCAATAAAACATAAATAATATTCAGTAGCATCGTATTCCAAATTCGACATACAGTTTTATAAATCTGATTTAGATGGAAAAGGGTAGACGCGCCAAAATAAACAAAATAGCCTGGAATTGTATCTGCGAGATTTTGCAAAAAGATATATTGACGGATATCAATATTAATTCAGCGGTTATTATTACAATAAATATATTAAATTTTCATAACTTTTGAATGCAAAAAGCGTTTTAAACATTGCCAAAACTGTAAAATTTTATCGCGCATTAAACAGCAAAATTTTTTTGAAAATTTAATGCATCTGCATTAAGTTACATCTTAACGGTTTAGTGTTTAGATTACAGTTTAGTAATCTCAAGACAATTGTATTTCCTAAATGAAATGTAGTCTAATGCAGCTGAATTTCAAACTACAATGGCTACAAATTTTCATAGATAGACTGAATTTTTGAATGTCTGTTATGCTTTTCGTGCTTAGTTTCCTGTATAATAGTGGTTGGGAAAGAATGACATGAGCTGTGCAGTCCAAAATGTTCAATTGTGAGCTTAGCCCTAGGGTTAGTATTAGAATTTGAGGGACAGAGCTTTATAGGATCACACTGAAAAAACTGGATATAATACTAACTTTCTAAGCTTTGACTTTAACAAATTAGTTTGCTTGCTGTGTACTTCGTAATACTAATGAAGTTTGAATAGCCGCGCCTTCTGATCTAAAAAATTCTTGAGTTGGTCATTGCAGTTTTAGTTTTCATTCGTGCAACCGCTATAATTTTTAGGGATATGGAAAGAAATTTCGAATTTAAAGAAATTAAGTTATATTTTGAAATATATTTCTGCTTGATAATTTAAACAAAGCTTATTTAGATATTCGGTTTGCAAACACAAAATAATTTTCATCAATTTATTATTAAATTTATACATTTTAAAGATTATAAATTTTTTTATAAGATTTGATTTTCGTACAGCAAAAATTTGCTCTTCTGCATAGCGCCATAGTTACTGAAAAAATTATTGCCTGATTATATCTTCATACGACTAAAAAGCGTAAAAATTGATTCACAATTACATACATTATCAACCTAATAAAATCATAATCTGAACATTCAATAATTGTTAAATATCACATGATTATTTGATAATATTGGAATATTCGGAGCATTCGAAAAATAAGTTACGATAAAAGATGCTGTATTTTACACCAGTTTAATTAAGCTATTAAGAAAAACTAAAACCACTTAACGTTATAATTAAACGATCATGATCGACAGAACACAAATCACAAAACTCGATCGTGCGGAATTGGAAGATGGATATCTACGTCTTTACGACGACAACAATCATTTAAAACAGAAACTCAATGTTCAAGAAGATAAAATGAAGAAAATGGCTGCGAAATTGATACGAACGCTGGGTGGAAAAGGTTGGTTGATTTGTATGATACATAAACTAGGTTGGTAAAACTGGAAACAGGGACTTCGTAAGCTTTTCAAATCTTAAGGGGGTCAGGAAAAAGTGCAAGGCCAGTCATTGAAATTCATTTTATTTTATACCCATAAGTTAATTATTTTCCATTCGTCACTAAAAAGTAGACGGCAGGCTGCCTTCCTACTCATCCTTCTCTTGCGTCATGCCGGAATAAGAATAGACGACGAACATGTCAAATATGTCACTTTAATAATTAGCCACGCCATTTCGTATTATTTGCTTATACTACATTAAGTTTGTACAATAATCAATCGTGAAATGATGCCATTGTAAACTTTGTATGGCGTTGTGTCTCGGGAGAACTGCGTCTAACCGGTATATTTTTGCCGGCTCGTCACAGGTTTTAAATTTTAGCAAGAATACGAGCGGAACGAATTCACAAAAACTTCCATTATATACAAAGATTTGAGTAGCAATAGGATGTGAGTGTACAATAGCAACTTTTATGTTGCACAAGTCTACTCTTACATTAAATTGTTGGAAGTAGGTATTAAACTTGTCCAGATTTAGTATGGTAGCTATGTTTTTAACACCACATTTATTAACGTTATAAAGTAGGTTCATGGAAAATTTGAATTATCCAACATTCGAAGGATTTTATTCATGATAACCGAAATATGTGGCCAACCGTATTTATCGTTACTTATAAATTTCACTCATGTTAAGCCGAAACATCGAGGATTTGTCTTTGATCGCTTACGCACCTTCGATGACATTCCACACTGTTGCTGTAAAGTTTGATTAAGCAGACTACTCTGATGCAATATGATGAATTTTATGAATTTTGCGACATCAGTTGCATGCATTTGTTTCCCAAAACGTATAAAAACGTGAAAGTCTGAGGTACGAAAGTTTTATGCAAATTATATCCACGAATATTTACAGAAAATATCAAAATTTAAACCATGTCCGGCTTCAAATTCAATTAATTAAAAACTAATTCTAGACTGTACTCCGTTGGACATGTATATTGAAATAATTTCAGGTGGCCAGGATGAAGTTTCTGCGGAATTAATCAACAAAATTTCAGAGCTTGAACGTCAGAATGCTTGGTTTAAAGACAAAGTGAGCATTTTTCCTAGACTAATAATGTATATAAACCCGCGGTTTAAAATTTGTCGCATTTTTTCATAACAGTTATTTGATTATCCAAATGTGGTAACAACATAGCTTGTATAAGCAAGTCTTAACAATTTGAAAAGCTCAAATATGATTCCCTTGAAGTATCATTCGAAAGACTACATTTAGACAAGAACATGCTTTGTCCAATATCGGTTGCAGTTTTGTCTTTCTCTGTCGGAAGGAAAATGATGATCTGTGGAGAAATCTAAATGCTAGGGTAAATGCATTCTGTATAGAGTGTTTTTTGGTGCATTAGTCTGTTTGCCATACGTTAGTTGTTTGTGAATGAGACGGAGAGCAAGCTTCTATATAATGACAGCTTCAGACATTGACCTCGTTTAGGCTAACACAGATAGATATATGGAGCAAGACCTTCCTTTGGAATACAATGATAACGTTACTTAGAGAGAAGAAATTTTTTGTGCAGACGCTCCGGAACGGTTTCATACTATAGCGACGTAGGGTCGTTGTGAGCATTGGCAGATCTTTTAGTTTCCATCTCATGTATTATAAAATTACTTTCTTTAAATTAAGGTTTTGATAATAGTAAATCATGCTTGTTTTCAAGATATATCTTCAATTTCTTTTAAATAATTCCTTAATTATCTATATTTCGTTAACTAAAGCATGATGCAAAACACATTAACGTTTATAAACTCAACCTATCCACAGACAATGTATATTTTCGCAAGTGGTACATTTATTTATTTTGCTTAAAATCTGTAATCTATATTTTTATTTTTAGCTGAAGGTTGCTAAGCATCAGCTGAACACTTATGCGAATATGCCAATTTCAAACTCTTACAAAGCTGCAATGGTGAGTTCTAATAGAAAATAGGTGGTGAAGGACGGGCGGTAGGGGTTACACCCTAAGAGCCGGACTCCTCTCAAGCATATTTACCCCCTCCCTGAAGATTCCGCAGAGCCACGGATAAATTTTGCAAAACTTGGCGCATAATTGGCAAAACTGAAATTTTCCTCGGGAGGTCTTCCACTGCAGACTTATCCTCCTTAGCTGACAGATTCTCAACACCTATGTAACGGACGTATATTTTTCTTGTCTAATATTTATACTGTTTAATCCAGCGATATTCGAAAAAACAATCCGGAATATTTTGACAACAATTAAATTATCGCCACTAACGCTACAGCACTAAAATTGCCCATTTTTGTTTTATATTAGGCTTCCGCTCGAGCAAACAGTATGCTTTCCAGCGGCCGACCAACAAGCTTAAGAAATCTGAATCGGCCTTCGCCAACTGCGCAACATCAACACTCTACTGGCACGTCACCCAGTGGGCCTGATCCTGATGCTATTCAGTTGTAAGTTGGTCGTAATGTTAATCACTGTATTCAATTGCAAAAATTCTGTAACTGTTATATTTATACTTTAATTCTATATTGTTTTCTAAGAAATTGCTGTCTTTCGATTTCTGATTTGCGCCATTTGGTTTTGCTTATTGGGGCGGTTTAGCTTGCCGGCAAATGTGTCATGTTAATAGAAGTTGCACGGGTAGCATGATTTTAGCATAAATGTATTATATTAATTACTTATAATATATACGGTGCATTAGACTTATTCTTATTGATACCGGAAAATAAATGGTCTGTCAACACAATTCATGCAGTTATTTCGACATCTCGATAATAGTGTCAGATGCTAGGAGGTGAGATTAATCTTTATGTGCCTGATATGTATTATACGAAAGAGCTCTGTCAAAGTTATTTGGTTATCATGTATTTAGACATATATACTCCATATTTACTGGAGCTAAATTTTTTGACTGCGCAGTGATTCCACGCTGCAAAAGAAAAATACAATGTTTATTCTGAATACTGTACTGTATATTAAATAAACAAATTTAACAAATGTAATCAAAAAATCGTAAGTTACTGATAATTGTAGTCAGTAAGCCTTCTAGTATACCAATTTTCAAACTGAAACGGAGCTATTTAAAGCGAACTCTTCTGAGAAATATTGCCCTGTAAATTGTCAAACCAACGGAATGACGTCATGCATGAGTAGACTTAAGGCGCCCCACACATCATGTTGTTCTGTCAATAGCGATTGGCGATCGCTTGTTCGTTGTACCAACTATCCGTCATAAAATTGCTGTTCTGGGCTAAGTATTCAAAACATTAAGAGACAAAATGTTAGCCTAAAAATGAATAGTTGTATAAGATTAATTATCCGGTTAGTGACCGTCGGACAGTTGAACTGGAAAATTTATATTTTCTTATGACGAAATACTTCCTTTAGTGTCTTGAACGCTATACACTACATGTCGTTCGCGAGAACTACACGTATGATCATAGTAAAACGAAATGTGTTGGCATAACGAAAAAAGCGAAATACAAGTTTCCAGGTTGTACGTTGGAAAAAGAAATCGTAGCAAAGCAGCAAATAGGTTCATTGTACTAGCGAACAGAAACTACCCCATTTTACAATCAAAGCCTTTGCGTTCGCAAACAGAAAGTTTCGAATTTGGAATTAGCTATTGTAATGACTGATTTGTTTGCTAACACGGCTTATATATAGTGTCAAAAGAGGACGATAGGTGACGCAGCCTAAATTTTACTCACGCATCAGCAAATTGCATTGTTGTACAACCGATTTGTCATTAAATAGAGGCGTATGATTTGTAGCGCTACATATGTAAGTAGTGACCAAATTGCTGATTCAGCAACGCATGATTGTGCATAAAAATGGTATATGGTCAATGATATTATAGCTGACAAGGTCATATGGAGACTTCAAATATATTAAATGAAATTAATATTTGTCGTGCTGACTTGCATCTGAATTATGTCTGAAATTAACATATTCTTCAACCTTTAATAGTACAGTTCCCGGAAACATAACATAATAGTTTTACATAAATATCAGCGAGAAAAGATATGAATCTCAGTTGAGGACCAAGAATTTCTTGACTTGGTTTAATATCGATATATTCTGAAATATCTAAAAACCGACAATATCCGCTATAGAAATGAAATCATCGAATCGCTGCGTGATCAAGTAACACGTTACGAACAAGAAATCAATCATCTGCGAAAACAAGTTAGTCTCAATATTATAACAGCAAACTTAATCCTACATTTTGTCAATATTACATTAAAAGCGATGCCAATGTAACGTTAGAGGTTAGGACAAACAGTACAACAGCATTGTAGACTTATGTACATTTTGGTATTGATGACTTCATTATAGACTAGTGTGGATAATATTCATACTTAAAATTTAACTATTTCCCGCATAGTGTCTCATATATGTAACTCGTGCGTCTTCGACGTCATCCACAAATCGAGTTTGGCGTGATGCGTGAGTGCGCACGTGCATAGTTATTCGGTCGCTTTGTGCGTTTCATAAGGAACCGAGCAACAGCTCATAATTACAGTCATGACTAACGTACAAGGCTCGCACCCAAATGATCCTGGTTTTATCTGTCTTTGCGGAAAAAGTTTGTCCAACATTATACGATCATTTACATATATAATTCATGCAGGAAACGGTTAAATAAAACAAATCAGTGCCTTGTCCGGTGATTTTATATTTAATATCTGGACATTCAAAGTGTTGCTGCTTTCTTTATCGCTTTTAACATTCGCAACATCCTATTGCGATACTATACCTACATGGGGGATGTATTAAGTATAAGCCTGAGATAAGAACGCCTCAGCATGGTTACTAGTACTAGCACTGTTATGAAAGATCAGGTTGTATCTCGGGTTAGATTTGAAATATTCTAAAGTGGTACGTATTGGCCGTGGTGGTCAGAAAAATCAGTGACTTTAAGCTGTACTATAACAATATATAGTAATTATTGCAAAGAAACCAACAGCTTATAATATCGACGTCACAGAAACCACAAAGTGTTACCAAGAATTGCTATACTATGGACAGCTCCAATATCACTGTCACTTACAGCACCTAAAACGACATGCAAAACCACACTGGGATGCTGCAAGTATTTTAGGCTATGGGAACTTATTACAAAATATGGAATCGATCGAACCACTATCAAGATATAAATGTCGCCAGTAAAACTTGGGCTGGTTCAATGCAGCACTTATATTATTAATCGCCAGACGTGTAGAAGTTATTTCACCGTACAGCCTGCCTAACTCGGTCAGCGATATGGTGTACAGTGCACCATCAACATTTTAAAAGTCATTTTATATTTTGTCCTGGGTATTATCGACTTTTCTATACAGTACCATAGTCTCACAAGAATGGTCATTTTTAACAGACGAATTCAGCGCAAGTTTTTTTCCAGGTACCCTTTCGAAACAGACAAAACAGTATTAACAGTAGGGCATATGGGATACCATGAATATGCTTATATAATTTGACATTTTTAATATATTAATTCACCCGCCTTTTTTAACTGCTTAAAATATAGGGTGTCGATGATAGCATAGTATGTAGTATATGGTGTCTGTGACACTGTCGTTTATGTTACATAATATATCCTTTTAAATACAGTGGTCCATAGAATGACTATACAGGAATAAATCTTCCAGATGGTGGGCAATGTATAACGTAATTGGCGCATTAGGTAAGAATAATTTATTGCTCCCGATTTTCTCGCTGTAGGAAATAATATACCTGTACAAATGTTGCGAATTCTCCAGATATGATCACGAACAGTGTTAAAATCAACGTATAATAGGTGTACCAATTGCGATAAATATAAGTAATAAACCCAAAATTCGACTAATTTTAAATGATATGGTATTTTCGACCACCTTCTTTCCGACGAATTTTTATGACTGATTCTTTTTTATACTGATGTGACTATTACGAGTACTGCAACTTGGAACACATGTGTGGTGCAAATTTGAATCATGTCGGTGTATAGTATGCCAAGCTACGTCAGCACTTAAAACTGCGCTAAATTAGTTTTGAAATAAGCTTTTAACGGCCGTGTTGACTCGGGGAGTAAGATATTAAACTAAATTGCTCTAAGTAGACGCCCTAAAAATAGATAGTTGTGAAAATTTGACAGAAATAAAATAAGCTGTTGCTGAGATGAAGAATAGAAAACTGAAATTTAGGGTATTTTCCGTCAGAACAAGCACTTTTTGAGCCTTTTGTATTCCTAGAAGGTAATATTGTCCGTTTGGTATTACTGCTTTGTGTAGTAATTATCAACCCACATGTTGAAAATATAAACCAGATCTAGCAAAGAATCATCAAGCTACAATCGAGACCGCTAAATAAAAATTGTCTCAGCTTTGCCATGAAAAAGAGTTGTTCAATTTCTGCTCGGCAACAAGTTGAAAGTCAACCAAATGATTGGGGTAGCAGATATGTGCGGGCCTCGAATCTCATCACAGCAAAAAATACCGACATCATTTATTGTGTGGATAACTGTCACATATTGAAATAAAAAACGCAAGTTTGCACATTTAACGTAAGATGGCCCAAATAGGAACTTTCGGCCAAAAAATCTTCAAAACGCGGTGTGATTTTAAATATTGAAGGGAACAGTATGATGACAAGGTACATTTTGCGCCGTCTTGGACAGCAATAGGATAACTATGAACATTGTCTCGCGTCCGCCCAGGCAATATTTAATGTTGTTCACTACGAGAACTGTTCACACCGTTTCACAATTTATAAATACGTTTTGTCAGGGCCTCCTAAGTCGGAATGAATTTTTTGGTTCAATGGATTCCCGTGACCGAAAGAAGACAAGCATCTCTGGAACAAGATATCGAGTGAAACGACTTGGGAGTTACGGACATGCCCGACTGATTTGTATAATGATGAAAAAGAGTGTCAACTCAAAAAAGATAGTACCGTGCAAGCCACCATAAACAATTGCCACTGTTCAATATAGCTCCATAACACATCGACATACATACAATATCAAAACCCAATGTCGTCTATAGTGACATGACACAACCATATAGTTTCATTACAGTTGACTAGAACCGATATCGCATCGATAACAGTGATATAACTACTCGAATTCCGCTTCCCTATCCAAATTTACAAACCTTTTCAAACTAAGGTTGTATAACGAAATTCAAAATGGGATTAAATTGATGAGTTTAAATAATTTAGTAGTTGCATGACAAAATCGCATATAAACTACATCAAAACCATATATCTCCTAATAGTTGCATCGCGCAACAATGTATATCGTTTAAATAGAGCAGACTAGAGTTGCTGTCAGAGAATACTTGTCGATTATTTTAGGTTTGAATTTTATAAAACTGTTATAAACAAGCTTGAATACCGAAACTTAAAATGGAGTTACATTCTGTCCTGTTGTCCAAACGATAAACAATATTATGATCGGGTTCACTGTTTCAAGAATTGTTGATCTTGAATTTGTGTAATGTGCATTTTTCGCTCATCACCACTGTCCTAACAATGCACATGCGGATGTCATAATAACCAATGTCTTATCGTGGTAATGTATTCGTCGGTATTTGGTAACAGACGGAATGGCGTTTTTTTACAAAAGTTGCAATGGCTGAAGTTGTCATTCGGTGATGTATAAGAAAGAATAATTTCTTCGAGAATTATTACGCAAAGTACGCAATGTAAAGCTTGTTAAAGCTCTAACTTTAACTGTAATAATTCACTTATATTTCCTTCAAAAGAATCTCAAAGAATGAAATAAAATATTAAAATAATAAAAAATATAAAAGTGATGGCGTATTATAATGTTGAAAATTAAAAATAATAAAAACAGGAATTTAAAATTCACTTAAAACACTATCACAACGTATCAATATCAGTTTACCTGGCAAAAATTGTAGCAACAAACAATGGCTCATCTCCAACATTCGAACATAACAACTGATCGTGGCCAGCAACAACCAACTACATCAGCAACAGCATTGAATCATCCATCATCGACGTACGCTTCGCATCATACCATCGTAACTCACCCGACAAAGCAAAATATGTCTGTTGATAGTCAAAGGTAACAAATATTGTATATATTTAAAATAAAACAACCCTAAACGAAAACCAAGTACAATTTTTCGCTGCGTCATTATGAAGGTGCTTTCACACGTCCAGATTTTAAGATCACCATTTAGTGCTCAAAGTTTCAAAATATTATGTTTATAATCGAGTTTTTACCTTTTTCGTTAATCCGAAATTTTGAACATCATCTTGGTTGATTTATTTTATCTTTTTTCTTTAATCCGAAATTTTGAACATCATCTTGGTTGATTTATTTTATCCTTGATGGGCTACAGCAAAAATCTGTCACAAGAAAGAATGGTTTCTATACGAAAAAAACAGACTACAAATAATAAAAATGTGCCTTGGTTTTGAACGAATTTTGAGCAGATTTCGTGCTCTCAGTTCAGTGCTTAAAATCCCAAACGAACACGTCGTAAATGTAAAATTTATCTACGGTGTGGTCCTACATACTAAGGTATGTGGTCTGATCTACACCCACGAGTTGGTGAAACATGTAGGGAATTTAGGCGTTGCCGTAACTGCAAAGCTGTCACTATTATTTCTTCTCATTTTGGCGCCGGGGATATTGGGTTGTGTTAAATAAAATAACAGAAACAGGCGGATTACACGGCGTCCTGTTTGAAATACTACACCCAGCGAATTCTCAACAAACAGCCCCTTGGCGGCATAAATTTAGGAAACCGCATGACTCACATCGTGTAGGCATTGTAGTGATAAAATCATTCTGTGTAATTTCATGCGGCACCTACTATTAACGTCTATATATAAGTTTTCTGTGCATTAAAGTGTCCACTTATTGTGTAATAATGCAATGGTATTTACTCCTACTAATTTGATAAATTTTTTGGCTCTCTACTTATAATATGCGTATATAAAATCATTCTACGTAATTTCCTGCGGCACCTAGTATTAACGTCTATATGTAAGTTTTCTGTGCATTAAAGTGTCCACTTATTGTGTAATAATGCAATGGTATTTACTCCTACTAATTTGATAAATTTTTTTACTCTCTACTTATAATATGCGTATATAAAATCATTCTACGTAATTTCCTGCGGCACCTAGTATTAACGTCTATATATCAGTTTTCTGTGCATTAAAGTGTCCACTTACTGTGTAATAATGCAATTGTATTTACTCCTACTAATGTAATAATTTTTTGACTCTCTACTTATAATATGCGTATATATGCACAATGAATTTTAGCTAAAATCCGTACATCATTACCTTCGTTCACTTACTCTGGTTACAGAGGTGTGTGTTCCGAGGAGATGTGAAAATGAGCCAGAGTTTCAAGGTCCACCTCTGGTCGTTCTTTTTAGGCCATGTCCTGCTCAGATTTCATATCAACTCAATATATAATTTGGCTCTTCCGACAGCAAACTTGCCTCGGTCAGCTTCTTTTAGCGTCTAATAATACAATTTTGGGATGTCCTAATGTTAAAAAGAATATACAATTTTCTACATGTGCTAGAATTATAATAGGATTGAAATTGTTTAACTTTTTGTGTAGGATAATAAACAAAAACACTTAGACAATTGTGGTGGGCTTTTCGAGGCTCTAAAAGCAACTGTGTAATATAATGTTTTTGTTTGTATATACTACAAATAAATAAATTTTAAATAAAGAAATATATTGTAAAGAGAAATATATATACAACAAAGGCATTATGTTATATAGTTGCTTTTCGACGCTCTAAAAGCAACTGTGTAATATGTTTTTGTTTGTATATACTACAAATAAATAAATTTTAAATAAAGAAATATATTGTAAAGATAAATATATATACAACAAAGGCATTATGTTATATAGTTGCTTTTCGACGCTCTAAAAGCAACTGTGTAATATAATGTTTTTGTTTGTATATACTACAAATAAATAAATTTTAAATAAAGAAATATATTGTAAAGATAAATATATATATACAACAAAGGCATTAAGTTATATAGTTGCATTTACAGTGTTTAAGATCCCCCACTATTTTCTAAGCGCTTTGTTCATTATCTAGGTAAATGTTAAAGAATTTAAATTCGGATATAATTGTAGCACACAACCTATAAGAAGACTCATCGTAAACACCTATTTTTCGATTTAATGCAAGATAAAAAAACATTTGAGATTAGTTTATTAGGTTTAGACTGACGAATACATTTGAGCGACCAACACAGATCGGGTTTTTATATAATAATCTATATTAATGTTAAAACAGATTAGATTTATGTTTAAATTTCATATTTGCAGAGGATTAATTCAAGAAAATGTTGAAATTATTCGACTACAGCGGCAATTGAAAAATAAGTCTTCTGAATGTGCTCAAATTCAAGCGAAATATAACATTTTAAATCAGGTTAGTACGCTACAACCATGCGCTGGAGATTTTATCACATTTTGTCTTTTTTGTAATAAATTAAGATAGCTAGTTCCATATCTTGCTTGTTTGACCGTTCGTATTTTGGACGTCTTCGTGTCCAAGTCTTTAGTTTTTGAGTCAATATCTGAGATTATTTCTAATAATAATCCCGAACACATAAATTCACCTCCACCACCACGCTAGTAATAAAGGTGATTTTTTTCGGATTATTCACGTTGAAGTGTCTTAAACTAAACGCGTTTGGATTGCCATGCACGATGTGTGGCATTGAAAAAGCACAAACCTGAAACTTATGAAACCATAAATAATAAACGCTCAACAGTAAATGTTCTTAGATGTGGTTGAAAGGCCGCGACTAAATTTATCTATGGCTTCAATTGGTTTTTATCGTTAGTAGGACTCCAATTATGCACAAGCCAGATTCGTACATCCGCTAGACGCACTTATTCCTACGCAAGCTGTATCATTCGCACTGACCATCGCAGGATTTTTGTAACTGTATTCACGAAATTTAAAATGCATGAAAACATTTTGTTGTTGCTTTGTTCTTACTGCCATAATTTCATAAAAACCATTAATTTTCACACGATTCGTCATACATTTCTGTATTATAATTGTCCTGCAAACTCTAATCGTGACTCACCAAAATGTATGGTACAATCACAGATACGCGATCGTTCTATAGTCGTAGCACTTAGATTTGTATAATGGTAACCTAACGTACAGCCGTTGTATTCTGTAGCGACAGGAGCGCAATTTTTGTTTTATTATATGAATTGTCAATAGCGGCTTTGGCGAGTTACTTATCTAAGTTTCCCGAAAAACACAAGTTCTTCATGGATCGGTTTTGAGCCTTTCCATTTGCATGGGATTTTCAATTCACTATCCTGTTGTCACCGATGTCTAGGGAGCCTGATTACATCGTGATGGTGGCCTAATATGTCTACAGCAAAATTTTACTATTCTTCGGCAACGTGAATATATTCTTTTTATGTATGTTTGCGTGTATAACGACCATATTATCTAAACAGTACATAATATAACTTTATTCTTTATGTATATCCGTAGTAGTTGCAGCATAGCCAGTATCCGGTCAAAGATTGGTACCCACAGTTGTGACGACTTGCAACGAAGCTTGAGCAAGTAAAAACAACAAAAATCTTTGAATGCACGGCTGTTATCTTACAACTGACTTGTAATACAGTAAACTGTAGCAATCCATGCATTCAGACACTTTGACGCGCGACTTTGACAATATAAGCAGTGTTTGCAACATTTGTATTTGTTTCAAAATATACCTAGACGTTGGTATTTTAGGATACCGAGGGACTACGTATCAATCACGACGCGCTATTGACCGAATTTGAACAACTCACAGATCGTTTCAAAACTGAACAAAATCTCACAGCTCAACTACAGAGTCAAATTCGAGCAGTACAGACCAATCAGAATGCAAACAAATTCCAGGTATTATTTCTTTGCTTCATGGCAGCACATCGTACGCTGAATAATTGTTGCGGAAGCCTAAGCGTTTGGTGAGGTTGAACTTAAACTCCATTTTTTTCCGTCGGCCGGTTTTTTGACTTATCAGAAATGGTAAGCTATAGCGATTTCCTATTAATTGCATATGTCACGCAAGTCGCTAAGGGCGGGTATTTGATGGCCGTGCCTCGGTCTCTAGTTTTGCTTGAGCCATCTACCGTTTAACTCCGCAACATGTTTTACAATCTTCAGTTCGATTTTTGTCTGTAATCCACAATGGACGGAGACCCGTCCACAGGTAAAACCTTACATACGTTGCTCTTTATTTCAGCACTCCTGACTGTGCACATTCTAATAACCTGAAGATCTTTAGTTGTTATAATCTATAAATACGGAATGTACACTTTTGCCAGCCAATTGATAGATGTTGATAAACATATTCGATCCGTTTGTTCGCCTTAACCGTCTCTGTTTATTTCATAACTGTCAGAAAACTTGTCGGAAAACGGGACATATCGTCCAATAGCAAGATCATCAAAATCAATATTCACCTCACGGAGCTATGAGTAGGCACGGTTAGCAAAGCTGCTAACCGGTTAACCGATTTACGGTTTTTAACTATTCTGTTAACCGTCGGTTTTTAACCGAAAACCGGTTAACCGGTTTTATGGGTTAACCGATGTTTAGCTTTGTGTTTTTAACGCTCATGTTTTATAAACATAATGCATAAGGTAACTGCAGTATACCCGGCCCACTTGTATGTTGAAGGCGAAAGGTGATGTGTCGTTCTCAATTAGCCATTATGAGCATTTCCTAGTATGATGCTTGAAGACCACACCTGTGTGCCAGTATAGACTAGACAGTGTGCAGTTCAAACTTAGCCCAAAAATGAGAGATTTTCGCTGGAGAAAAGTAAGCTTGGCGTGAAATGTGTGCATAGATTTTGAGTGTTGTTTTCTTAACTGAAATATATTGCAGCATTTCTTAACGTTCGCAGTTTAACAAAATAACACTGCGATATTCTTTGGGAGTGTATGAACCAGGATCCATGAGAAATTTTTTGTTCCTAAGACCTTTTTAAACTGTTCATGGCGCCGTTGTAGACAACTGTTGCTCCTAGTACCAATTCAGCTCACACCTTACCCGGTAAACGATTTCGCTTTTCACGCCGACATTATTACTATGCAACAGAGATTAAATTACAAAAACTACTAAATGCTTCTTGAAGACAAATTTCATCCATTTGATACTATATGATTCTTGAAACATTTCAACCATTTGAAACTACGTCAGCGAAACATCCACATTATTTGCAGTAAATATGTGAAAATGCGCAAAACGACATTAATATTGGATTAGAAGTAGGACGAGAGACCAGCCGACTATTAATCTAGAGACTGCCAGTCGGCCAAAAAGACTAATTTTTACGATTAAAATAGCTTTATCTGTATTGCCTTTTAGCGTGCTTCGTGTTTATATATAACAAAAGTTTCAAGTGACCACTGACGAAGTGGCCTTGCGTTACAGATAGCCCGAATTTTGGAAGCGTTTTCCAAGACAGCGTCCGAGACTAAAAACTCGACCCATGATAATTTTATATTTAGTCTTTGGCTGAATTTATCTAGCAACTTCGTTGATAAGGTTACGTGGTTACCGTATCTCTTACGTGGTACGACGCATGATGCAGAGTCTGAAAAAAGTAGATACGAATGTCGCACCGATGCCTCTGCCGGTTAACTACAACACAGTTTAATTTGAATTTCATCAGGTTCAATATTTGATGAAATTGACTAAAAATTGTGAATTTTTATAGCAG
Source organism: Trileptium ribeirensis (assembly GCA_030248225.1). NCBI lineage: Eukaryota > Metazoa > Nematoda > Enoplea > Enoplida > Thoracostomopsidae > Trileptium > Trileptium ribeirensis. The sequence continues at coordinate 97,100 of JASANE010002699.1, forward strand.
TTATCACGACAACCTTAAATTATGTATTTATTTATAACATTTTCAAGCGTGTCCCGCTCCACTGTATCGTTTCTCAGCGCTTAGAGTGCGGCAAGAACAAAAACCTACCTTTCCTTTAACATTCGTTGTGCACGAATATTGATCGATTCTCGAATCCTAATTGCTGCACTGCGATAAAAAAATTACAAATTTTGTACATCAGTGGAAGTTTGCAAATAGACTCAAAAGATACGCATTTTGTTTCTCCGGGTGTTTAACTTAGTATCCTTTTTGAAAGACAGAACATAAAATTATGCATAAATTAGGCGAGCATAGTTCATGAAACAGACAGTGGGTGCAGATAAGGTTGACAGTAGGGACTGTACCCCCACTTATTGAAGTGGCGGTCAGTTCCCCCCACAGTTCAAAATATATTCGTTTAATAAGTCATGAATTAAAACATGTTACTTTTGGCATTTTCTGTTTTCACTTTTTGTCACAGCCGTCAGGCTGTGACATTGATTTCACCTTCTGTCAGAGTGTGCATTAATGCTTTAATTGCACTGCGCTGCACGTATCTGTTATAGTCATAAAAGCTTTTTCAGATCCGACCGCTGGAGTCTGCATGCCAGGCAAAAATGGCATGCAGCAAACGTCTCGGATTTGTTGACTACAATTGAGATGAAAACATTTAGGAATTCCGAGAATTGATGACATCGAAAATTATATTATCAACTTTACCAAGTCTCAATTCATTCTTGCTATTTCATAGACAGCATATTCGCAAACGCTGAAGTCAAATAGATTGACATGTTTCAAAAGCCATATATTATGGTGAACCGTCGTAAAGTTTATATATAAATAATTATATGTAGTCCAGGCGCATAAATTCTATTGTTAACAGCAATATGACTGCTGTGACATTCTTCTTTTAAGAAGAAACCTATTTCGTTTTCAAACGAAAGTTCTTGACACATAGGATGTGTTTCCGACAGGGTAGCTTTTATATTATATGCATTTTGTCTGAGCTGTCCTACGAAGCTACCTCCCACCACTTTTCAAATCATATCTGCATCCTTGAAACAAATTAAGTAAGATCAAAACGATATACAATGTACTTTCGTACCTTGCATATTAGCGAATGACTGTAATTGTTTATTCGTTAACAGTAAGTGTTAATTATAATTCATTGTTAGAAGTTGAAATTTCAAAAGGTATAGAATTTCAGATTTCACGCGAACTGGAAGATTTGAAGAAGGAAAACGATGTTTTAAAGACTTCAAATGAGAAGCTGCTTAAAACGTAAGTTTCGAGTATGAAATTAGGTTATTAACGGCCTTTTACTTTCTGTTCTACGTTAGCCAAAGGGGTGTGCGCCGGCGAAATCATGCTAAATGCGCCAAGAATTTCAACGCTTATTCGTAGGTAACGTTGCGTACAATTGCATTAAACACCTGTGATTATTGTTAATTTGTGGCTACAAAGCATCCTTATATAGTCACATTGGGCTTAAAATAACAACAGAGTATTTGGTATCTTTTATTAGTGTATCTTTTGGTATGTTATTAACGGCGTTTTACTTCCAGTTCAACATTACCGAAGGAGTGTAGGCCGGCGAAATCAAACTAAATGCGCCAAGAAACTTATTCGTAGGTAACGTTGCGTACAATTGCATTAAACACCTGTGATTATTGTTAATTTATGGCTACAAAGCATCCTTATATAGTCACATTGGGCTTAAAATAACAACAGAATATTTGTATCCTTTATTAGTGTAAAGAAAATTGCGGAAGTTGCAAAATTTTACGGTCAAAAAATAATTTATCAAGATAATTAATAGCATAGGTCTTAATAAGGGTTACCTGCTAAGGGTCCGACCCTCTCTGAAACCATATTTACCGCCTCATTCGCGGTACATTTGAAAATTTTGCCGGTTATGAGAAAATTATTATACAAATGATAAAAAATGTTAGTTCAAATTATAAATAGTTTCTCCATTTACAGAAATTTCGAACTAATTATGATTCCGGTGAGAGGACACGCTCCTCCTTCCGCCGGAACCATATACCCATCATAAGCCGAAGGACGTTGGACACCCCTGATTAAAATAGGGCAGATAGCAATCCTGCAAAGTATCATTATAATAAGCGTTATCATTTTCATTTTAAGAATATCTCCATTGTATTATATTTTGAACACATAGTGTATATTCTGTGCTCCGGGAATAATTTTTTCAAGCATATTGGTGCGACGTAGCCGACCTTTAGTGTAATATTCTCTTTATTATTTCAGAGCATTTGATTCATCGCGGGAACAAGAGTTTTCCACGATCGAGCGAAATTTAAAGACTAAGCTAGCTCAAATGGAAAACAACCTCAAAGCGCAGAAAACTGCTCGTCAAGAATTGATTGACAAATTGTCGCACGAAATTGGTAATTTTGTAAAAATTTCTCGTAATTCCCATTGTCGATGTTTTCTGATGGTGCGAACTATCATATTAGGTGCAATACTATACTATTGTTTCTAGCTTTATCAATCAAACTATCATTTAGTTTGGTTCATGACATGGCCAATGAACTTAAATGCATGCCATTCCGTTCTCGATATACTAAGCCTAAGCATTAGGCTTAGTCTAAGCTAAGGTCCCTATATGAGCCATGTACTAAGCCTAAGCCTAAGTTGGGGGCTCCGCCCCCGAACTGCCGCTCTAACCTTTTAATTTTTCTAACATTTTAACGTCAAGCCCCTAATGGTGACATGGTTCCATGACATTGTCCAACTTTATCCATGCCGTCGTCATTGGTAGTTGTTTTCCTGCTCAGGTCAACCTTGGAGACTTGCTAAACAATATGTTCCGAAAACAACCTATATCTTTTCCATATTACTTAAAGATTACATTGTTTCAGTAGAATCTTATTGTAGTTCGTATATTTACAAGATTTAAGCGGTCCGCAGGTTGTATATATTTTGTTTTCTATTACTGAGTTAAATTTGTTTTGATACCAATCTACATGTACCAAATATTGAAGATCTAAGCTATATAACCACCCAACTGATTTTAGTTATAACATACATAGTATTTTTGTCGTGTTTTTATAGCTGAAAAGGAATCGATCATGGCAGAGCTACGTCAACATCAGTCAAGCTCAATTAGCATGAAACAGGAAATGGAACAACTTCAACGCAAACTGGACACACAAACAAAGGTGTGTATAAAGACACTTGTTTATGCTGGACGTTCCAAAGGCAATAGCCACGGTTTGAAACGGCATGTCATTGTTCACTCAATAATTTCAGCAATGTTAATAGGGCGCAATCTTTAAGCATTCACCAACCGAGTTTAACAGGCGTATCACATACTGTTTCATAGGCTGGAGCTAATGAGACATATGGAGCCAGTATACAATGATATTTTTTTCATATGAGAATAGTTTAAAAGCTATGTAATGCCTCTGGTCGGTTTCTTCAAGTAGTTTGTATAGGAAACCAATAGTAATGCCTGTGCAAAGATACATCACGCGACATACCTCTTCACAATACACCCTCCTGTAATTGTGAAATGTTACTCAAGTAAAAAAGTTGATGGTAAAATCCAGAACTCAGTTGTCTAGATTTGGCGTACATCATAAGTTGACAACGAGGTGAACTCAATAGCAAGCAGATACCACGAACATTCGTTTTATACGCATTAACAATCGATTAACAGTTGAGTCTTTAATGAACCGGAGCTTAATAGTGTTGGAAAAAATCGATAGAGAAATCTGTGAAAAATCGATAGAGAAATCAGTGATTTGGCGTACATTATAAGTTGACAACGAGGTGAACTCAATAGCAAGCAGATACCACGAACATTCGTTTTATACGCATTAACAATCGATTAACAGTTGAGTCTTTATTGAACCGGAGCTTAATACTGTTGGAAAAAATCGATAGAGAAATCTGTGAAAAATCGATAGAGAAATCTGTGATTTGGCGTACATCATAAGTTGACAACGGGGTGAACTCAATAGCAAGCAGATACCACGAGCATTCCTTTTATACGCATTAATAATCGATTAACAGTTGAGTCTTTAATGAACCGGAGCTTAATAGTGTTGGAAAAAATCGATAGAGAAATCTGTGAAACTTTTATATTTGAAATATTGAAATAGGGACCTGTCGTTACCATAACACTGGGGTACATGAGAGGAAGTTGGTGCTAATGAGACTAAATACGATCGAACTTGAATTTAATATTTTAGAGACGTCCAATAGCCGTTGTGCTGTTTCTTCTGTAGATATTAAAATTACGCTTCGTTTTCGTCCTGAGACAGCGTTGAAGGACTATCTCTTTTGTCTCTACAGTCAGGATTATTTATAAGTTTGCATAGATTTAGGTCTAAACCATGATGAACCTCGCAAAAATTCTTAGTCACTTTCGTTAATATATCAGGTCGATACCCGAGAACTCGACATTATGGTGAACGGTGAACGCGAATTGCTACGAATTGAAAGGCCTGAAGCGCTGCACAAAGTGGAGACAAAAGATGATAAAATGAGTAAGTCAAATTTTGTCCTATTATTCCGCTATAGTCTCTTAAATGTGATCGACCGGTATGTTAATTTAACCTGTCCTAAATCTCAGTGAAATCTTTATTATAACTAAACAAAATTCAATGAACTTTAGTAGAAATTGTACTAATCAAAATTCTCTGACATTCAGCAGAGTAGACGCGTGATCTTCAGACAACAGAAATCTCAGTGATCCTTTCTTGACTAAGGCTTTATGTTAAGTATCTGTCAGCAAATCTGAAAAATGATATGTAAGCACTTTACATTCATATTGCAAAGAGGTTATTTTTAATACAACTAAGTTACATATCTACATTATGTTTTACTACAAATTAACATACTGCGCTTTACAGACGACGCTGAACGGTTGACTAAGCTGGAGCTGATCTATGCTGATACTGTTCAGGAACTCGAGAAAACGCGAAACATGCTGCTTGTCCAGCACAAACTCAACAACGACTATCAAGCTGAGGTATGTTAGTACTGCGCCTTTATTATGCTCGAAATGCGGCATCTGTGGTTCAAAATTTCAAGCTTAGGTATGTTGGTACAGCACCTTTACTATGCCTGAAATATGACGTACGTATTTCAAAATTATCAGACCAGTTAGCCTGGTGTGCTAGATGTTATTCTGAGAAATTTAGGTGTCTGCAATTATTATATTGGAACACACCTAGAACCCAGGAGACTTATATACCAGCGAGCGTAAGGAATTTGCGTTTTTAAACATTCATTTCTATTTTTCCGGAAAGCTTAGAAACCTGATACAAGAGAAATACTAAAACCACACAGCAGTAGTGCATAAGCTGTTGCGTTAACATTTCGCCAGTACTGGTTAATTCAATATTCGAACATTCATAAAATGTTTGTCGCACACATCATATACTAACAGCTGCTGACGAAGTTTAAGTCAAACCAAAACGCTTTCTATTAATATATTCCAGTATATATTAAACCTCGAATTTAGTTTTCCGTAGTCTAAGGCTTACTTTCAAATACTTGGCCTAAACTAGAAAGAGTATTTCGTTGTGAATTCTATATTTATTTTACACTTTATTGCTTGATCTTCGGAAAGCAAACGATTTTATTTTTTGGGACCGGTTAGTGGTTTAATTAACCTATTACTTCATGAATTACTTTGCATTTCGATTAGCGTGAAGTAATCTGTTCCCGGCAGGATGAATTGAACACAGGTCATTTTGGTTATAGTCGTGCTCGCAAACCGACGTTGACAGCCACTGTGCTCTTATGGCTCTTCGCAACGTCTGCGAATAACAACATACAGTAGAAACTACGCCACATAACGAACTGAATTAGCGCATAAATTATATTGTATAAAGTCCCCATGGAGCAATAGCATGCATTAAAAGGTTATACCAGCGGCACACTTAATTCTCACTAACCATTTGCCCAGGGAAGCAGTTTTCATTTCGATTAGCGTTGAAAAAGCGGTCGCCGGCGCGATAAATCGAACCAGTATTGTTAGGGTTACAATCGCGTTCGCTAACCACTGATTTTGGCGGCGTTCTTGCTCGGATCCTTCAGGCACCTCACAACGTATGCGAATAACAACTCGAAGACAGACGCATGACGTTAAAAGTAACGACCTGAGTTAGCGCACTACTTCAAATTTTATAAAGTTGCCATATAGCAACCAGATACATTAAATGATTAAACGCTTTAAACATTGTTTGAATATCTACAATAATTTTTAGCAATGCCCGGATAAGCTGGTGAAGCAACTGTACTTTTTTGCTATTTCGCATAAAAGTTGTTGCGGAAATCTGTTAATGAGCAGACTAATCTGTGGTGGAAATTAAGTTATTTTGTGTTCGCGAAAATCTAAAATCAATTCCCTTTTTATGTGAGCGAAAATTTCTCAAATTTAATAAAATAGGCGGCTTATGTTTACAGAATCAAGAGCTAAAACGCAGGACTGAGTTCTTTACGACGTCACTATTACATAAAATTTATTCGCGAACTAATCCTAAAACGTTGGCAGGCATTAGGAGATCGTTTTTTTATTAAAAATTGCCAAGATTCTGACCGGATGCGAGGTATAATGTCGAGTGTTTGGTTTTAATTTCGCTAATTTTTGGTTTGCGAAAAACCGATTCAAATTCCGTAATTTTATCAGAAGCAAAAATAGAGGTTTTCGAAGTTTCGACTACTTATAGATTTTCATAAATATACTCGCATAATATTCTTATTTATGCTGACTTTGTGCTATAAATTACACAATGATTCGTAAATAAGTGATGCTATAAAAATTAGTTGTGTAAATGTCATTTAATTATTGTTTATGGAATTTCATCCGCGCAACTTGTAAAACGAAAAGCGATGATACTTTTTCTTCGGCTTAAGTCAAAGTAAAAGAGAATACACAGCTTTTAGGCTGAGTAAAAATAAATCAGAATAATCCAGGGATGAGGGCCACTAGACTATTTTCTTTGGGCAACTATCTCCCAGTTGGATGCTGAGGCGAGGCCTTAGCCTTACGCTTGGAGGGAATTAATCTGAATTACGCCGGCAACTTAATCGTAAGACGGAATTTGATCTAGAGGTCCAATGCAACAAAGATATTGTGCCAGTCTTAATATTGGTCACGTCACACGGCAATTATTGTGAAAACGCTGTGAAAATAAAAAAACCAACAACCGATTTTGATTTTTTTTACAATTTCCAGATTGAGTCTGTAACAAAGCGCATGGAATCGTTGAAATTAGAATACGAACAGAAGCTAAAAGAACTGGTTGAAATGCTAGATGTTAGAGCTGCTAGGATTCAGGTAATTGAACAAACATACAGCTCATATTAGAATAGTCATTAATTTGTGTTGATATACCAATTTTTCTCGGTGTTTTTATCTGTGTAGCTTCTTAACTGTGTTAAATATTGTTTTTCATGAACATTGATTCCAACACCATTTGCATCGCATTCATCTGAGTAAAATATATATTTTTTAGCGTTCGTTTTATTCTATCTTGAAAAAAACTTTTCCCGCAGCAGCAGATTCAACACGGATCTTTTGGTTCCGAGCCTCGCACGTAGCCACTACGTTATTGTGCTATATCTTGATTTCTTTAGGGACCCTTCTAAAGCGAACCAATAATAACACACTTTCAAACGGTCGCGGCATAGAAAACTCGGTTAACGTAACCGTTTCCAACGTATTTTATGCCAAACGTGTGACTTTATGTAGAAAATGTTAATCATGGACGCTAATAGATGGTTACGCTATTTCACGTTATGAACTGGATTACATTAATGTATAAATAATGATCTCTGGCCGAGAAAGCTGAACAACTATTTTGCGTGCGAACAATTACGATTTGGAAATGTTGGTTACGCATAAACCTAAGATAATTCGATAGCAGTATAAGTATTGTTGATAAAAGAAATGTTCAAAATGGTTTTCGCTGTTTTAAGTTTTTATTTTTTCTGACCAACAAGGTTTACTTATCTGGGGAGGAATACTAGATGGTTATGCCTCATTAAGACTATATACGTGACGACAATTTGTTTTATATTACCATGGATATTTTCCTAATATTTAAAACATCATATTTCCGCTTAAAACGCGGCACTGTGAACGCTATTCATTTCGTTTTATATATGATAGAAGTTTCGGATTTGTGAAAGCGTGTGTACTGATCACACAGTATGACAACATTTAGCGATTCGCTGGTTAACATCATTAATTACCAACCGGTCCAGGGTGCAATGGTTAGCACGTTTGCTGCGCATGCAGAAGGCCCGATTATTTTCCTAATATTTAAGCCCTAATATTTCCGCTTAAAACTCGGCACTGTGAACGCTATTCATTTCGTACTTCATACATTTTGATATATGATGGGTTTCGGATTTGTGAAAGCATGGTGTTGTGATCACACAGTATGACAACATTTAACTGGTTAGTGTAATAACTTAATTACCAGCCGGCCCACGATGTAGTGGTTATCACGTTTGCTATGCATGCAGAAGGTCCGATGCCCAATCCTCGGTAGGCTCATACTGTAGTTTGAGTGAGATTTAGCAAAATAATAATTATAGCTTATAGTGTGGGATATCGTTTATCTACGCGTGACTGAGAACATGCAATAAATAATGACAATCTTGAAAGATACGGAATAATATGTGGTGGATTAAGATATGTATCAAAAGATATTTCTGTAAATTCTAGTAAACGACAGCAAATACTGATTTTATCCATACCTCAATATAGAATATTTATTCCTGTAGTCCTGTGGTTAAGAGCAACCAATTTTATATTGTTTGGGTACAGTAAATAAATTTATTTTTAAAAAGGTTTCAGATTGTTTACCTCGGGACTGAATTATCCCTTATCAATACAAGTTAGGCTTTTTGAAAGAGCAAAAAATGCGTACTAAAAGACGAATTTTGAAATTTGAGCGGTATTTGTCACGAAAATTAGACTGGAAAATAGGAAACAATGCAAGGAAATGTTGAAATATGAGCAATTTTAGCATCTGGATAGATAGCAAACTTGTATGTTATTTCGGCCGTAGTCATAATGCATAATAGCCGATAGAAGCAGGTAAAGGCTTTTCATAAATGAGGTTTGCCAGAGTAGATATAATTTTTGCAAATCAATGTAAGTATTGTATATCATACATGCGGAAGCAGGGGTTCAGACACTCTTAAGCTGGGCGAACGGTATATCCTGGAAACCTTTGGAGGACGGGACTAACCAAAAACTCCCACTTCGCTTTATAGGGTAAAATACATGAGTATGATCGAGTGTCATATTCTTCTGCCAAAACTTTATAATGAACTTTTGGTTAGTAAACAATGAAAAGAAAGTCCTACACCGAAAAAATGAAAACAAATAGTATGATATCGGTTGCTAATAACCCACGAAAACATTATGTTTTGAAACAACAACCAAGTCATGGGAAATTGGAGTAGTTATTGACTGTGTTTACGCAGTTCAGTTATATTGCGCGGTTACCATTGTGATACATAAAGTACAGTCATAAATCTGTCTCCTTGTAAGCCCTGATCCTTTGACTACATAAAGAGTTGCCGGTTGAAGAAACCAGGGGCACCTCTACGGTATGTGAGGCCTTTGCAATAATTTAAGGCACTTTTTGATTTTCTTTTTCCTGTATTAGCAATAACCCCCGTAAGAATGAACAAAAAATTTTCACCAAATGCTTCCTGGAAGCAGCATACAGATGAAGGCCTGTGGGGACCATAGACCTTTTCAGGAATTGGGACGTGGGGATAGCTGCGCTGCTGCAAAGACCGCTGGAACACAGTAATAGAACAACTATGCAATATGTGTGTCAGTATCGAGGATATCAATAACTATTTTAGCTTTCGTATTGGTTCTACTGTTAGTTATGTAACAATGAAGAATAAGGCTCAAAAACAATATTATTAATATATATATATATATATATATATATATATGTATATATATATGTATATGCATATATGTGTATATTATATATATTATATATATATATATATATATATATATATATATATATATATATATATATGTATATATATGTATATATGTATATATATATACATATATATAAGGTTAATGGTAGTATATCAAATAGCTGTGAACAAAGTAAAGCATTTCCATACTGCTTGAGTATTGATATGTCCCATCTTACGGAACACCATCAGATCACGTCTCCATGTATAGAGCTTTCCCCACAAAGATCGAGGAGATCAATAACTATTTTAGCTTTCGTATTAGTTCTACTATTCGTTATGTAACAATGAAGAATAAGGCTCGAAAACAATATTATTTATATATATATATCTAAGGTTAATGGTAGTATATCAAATACCTATGAACAAAGTAAAGCATTTCCATACTGCTTGAATATTGATATGTCTCATCTTACGGAACACCATCAGATCACATCTCGATTTATAGAGGTTTCCCCACAAAGATCGAGGAGATCGAGGAGATCAATAACTATTTTAGCTTTCGTATTAGTTCTACTATTCGTTATGTAACAATGAAGAATAAGGCTCGAAAACAATATTATATATATATAAGGTTAATGGTAGTATATCAAATAGCTGTGAACAAAGTAAGGCATTTCCATACTGCTTGAATATTGATATGTCCCATCTTACGGAACACCATCACATCACATCTCGATTTATAGAGGTTTCCCCACAAAGATCTTGGGTGACACAGGTATCTCACATTGAATGCCACAGAATATAATCTCATTTTCAGTACTTGAACCTCGCTATATTTTAAATTTTCGTTATTACAAGTTTGCAAACTACACATCGTGTTTCAAATGCACAGTGCCGAGAAGCCTTTAAGAAGACTGACTAAATTGACAAATTATACAGAATGGTTATTTTTCTGTATTTACGTATAAAATTAGGGCCATTGAAATAGCCTATTGAACTATTTTACCCAAATTTTGTCGATGACTTCACTCTTTCACTAAGCTAGGCACAACATTGTGCATGTTCAAATGACAAACCATGTATTATTGCTTAATTTTTTTAGAAATTGGAGAAACAAATCCAAGACATCGCTTATGGTGTGCGACCGACTACAATTCCTGTCCCATCTGAGGTAAGAACTAGTCGCTAAACGGTAGATCTGACAGTTCTACCAAGTACAATTCTTGTCAGGCTTGTACTTATTATAGATTACGTAGTTTACGTCCATGTTTTAAGCAACAAAATTCTTTATCATCTGGAAAGGGCATCATATGAGATTTTGCGGTAATTCATAAAAGAGATAAATAGGGGAAATTAAGGAAAATTTATCGCTAATTGGCAAAAATTTGGAGAAGGGAGGAAAGATTTGATTTCCTAAAATTTTATAAAATTTACGCCTCCCCTCATTACTATCTACTAGGGTTGGTTTTTTCCGGAAAAAAGTCGGACCGAAAAAACCGGTTGAAAAAATGGAAAAAACGAAAATAACGGAAAAAAAGTCAAATTTTACTGTTAGCTTTTTACTTGTTAGCCTGTTAGAAAAATAGCAGGAAACACAGTTTATGCGAAATTGAATACCGTTGTTGATGTCAATGCCTTAATTGCTGAAAAAGGTCTCAAACTACAATGTGGTCACATAGAATTTGCAGCCACACAGTGCAGCGGCACCAGAATCTTTCCAACGGGCAGGGTTATGTGAAAACCACACGGTAGCTATACCGATAGGAGTGCGTATAATTATTTGGTTCGAATTAATAGCGAAAGTACTTCATATTTTTAGTATTGTGTAAACTTACTAACTGGTGTCAAACTGCCCACCGTTTAAGTGATGCTGGAAGCGCATTAATAGAATAGAGTATGTAACTTAAGTCTACGATCCAACTGTCGATCTATTTAGTTTATGATCCGTGGTGGTGAAAATGCAATACATGCCCGCGGGTGTCTATCACAGGTAAACAGACTGGTGCGGGGAGTGGAATGGTGGTGGATAACCACCAAGGGTTGTAACGCCTAGGTTTTTGGTTTTTCTTGGAGGGTCTGACTTTATGGGTAACCATCCCCGTCCCATATACACCTGTGGGAATGTGTGCCTGTCCTGTGTCTGCCTAGTTTACTGCTTTCATATGCTCGATACAAATCCTATGGCTCTATTCAGTACCGCGCCTATTTAATTTAAATTTGCCATCGGGCAAAAGTTTCTGATGCGGTGAACGAAGCAAGCTATGGTTATACTAAGATTATAAATTTAGTCGATGCTTGAAAGATACAGTTATACCATTTGTATCATATAAATCATAAGCATGAAATGTAAAGACTGTTTAGACGGGTATAAATAATGCTCACGGGCGTAATATTTTGTTGAATAACGGTTTTCCAACTATTTTCGATTCCAAAATACTGAAATAGTTTTTTCCATTTTTTCCGAGGGGGAGGGGTAGTAAAAAACGAAAAAAACGAAAAAACCGTTTTTTTCGCTTTTCCGGTGCCCATTCCTGCTATCTACACACTACCATAAGACGACGGACCTTCGATACCTATGATTTAAAATATTTGAACCGGAAAAAATGTTTGATGCATTGAAAAGCATTGACAACATGTGCTACGCCGGCATGTGCAGCGCAATTATGTATTATGCCTTCTTCAGGAAATTTCATGGTTATTTATTTTTCTAAATTGTTTTGCAGTGTTTTGGCCCAATAACCATCGCGGGTTGTTGTGACTGTATTGCAATGGCTTTGGCGATGTGTTAACTCATTATCGTTCAACCAGCAGAAGAGTGAATATCAACGTTGTGTTACCTAAGTCAGCTATATACTACACAATATTTTGTTTGAAACAGTTCAGTCGTAACGGGGTTTTATAAATTCAAATGAAACATGAGGGCTCTAAAACTAACTTATATCTTGCCTTGGTACAACAACCTGTTTTCCGTTTATTCCTGTTCTCTCAAATTAGGCACAGTGCTACCTTGTGTGTTCAGCGTCTTAGACAATAGACATATTGCTTCATAGGAAGCATACTTTTATATATCCGTATATATTGACAATGATTTCCATGTTGATACATTGTACCTAACGTGCGTTGTTAATAATTAATAAGGAAGTTTTGAAATTAGAAAAAATGGTTTGCAGCAGTGATGTATAAATAATGATTAACACAAAGTGTAAATGAAACGATCGTTAAGATTTAAGGCCTTTAAAAGCTCCAAAATATTTTTGGCCTTCGCGAGGTTTGCGCTAGTTAGCGATCAGCGTGTTTGGGCTGGCACGTTCTGACTATTATCGCGAACTTTCCATAGTGAAAAGTGGTACATGTTTGCCGTTACGAACGAACTCACCCAAACCTAGATATAGCTATAAAAAGAAAAATATTTTATTTATTAACTAACTTGATTAAAACTGTATGCTTCTACAACGCTGTTTTTGAACGTCCTAATCAAGTTTTTTTGAATTATTTCTTCGTGAGTGTTGATATAATCAGGACCTAATGAAAAAATTTAATCACACATTAAATTGTGCGTTTTGAATTTGATCATGCAATTTTAATCGGGCGTTAAAAATAAAAATCCATAAAACGTCCAATAATTCAGCTTATGACGTACTTAATAAAAACATAAGCCAAATTCAACCAAACTTAAAAAGGTATGGCTTAATAACAAAGCGAAAAACATACCCTTGAGTAACACAGCTTACGAGGTACTCATTTAACTAAGATGCTCCAATTCTACGTAAAGGTTGAAGTATTATGCCTAATAACCAAGCTGCCTATCAATAAAGTCATTACATATAATTTTGTGATGAATCCAAATGAGGGAGGAACATAAAATTTCTTTAAGTATATAGATATTCCTTCCTTCTACGATGCTGCTAAGACTTGTTTTAGACTGCTGAATTGGAGTTGGAAGATGCTCTTCATTTGCAAGCAGGAGAAAACCTAGTCGAAATTCATATCTCAAAGGTAGGTTGTCACTTGTAGACCGTGTAACTTATCGAAGACAACATAAAACAATATCCAATACGTCGAGTTTTTTTACGCTATAAAGTTAAGGGAAAATTTGACATTAGCACCGTTGGCACAAATATTACAACCTTACATCAAATGAAATGGAAAAAATTTGAAGCTCAGTTACGTGCCGAAGGCATGGACATAGGCTTAAAGTGGAGATTAGAGGGAGAATGTTATTTTGTATTATTCCACAAAAAGAAAACTCGAAATAATCCTTGGGACGGGGAGGGGGATCTTGACATGACCTAGAATCTGGCCCTCAACGATCCTCTTAAATCGATGGTCAGTAATGTATTTTAAGACTTAATTTACCAAGATATGTTATACATGCAGCAGATTCATGACCTTAAATACAATGGATTTACCGTCAAATTTGTTTTATTTGACAAAAACCGAGTATAAATAATTAATTTGTCAAATTCATATCTTGAGTTAAACAAATTATGTAATTTGAATTTTATTATTTCCAATATTTATACCGAACATAAAATAACACTAATGTATATGCAGAAGAAATTGTGCTATTCATCACATTTCAACAATTTATAGGGTTAGAAAATTACTCGCTAGATGTAAGTTGGCTGATTTACCAGCTGCTACCAGGCGCATCCGATAGCCGTCGAATGAGAATTAATTAAATCTTTATGCAGCCTGAGTTTCTAAATTGAGCAAATCACAATATATGTATAAATACTTATTGACAGGCATTAAACTAGTTCTGAAAACATATAATTACCCAAGTTACGCCGAACAAGCTGCGACGACCATATCAAAGCGATAAGTTTCGCGAAACAAAAATCAATTAAGTAAGAAATGAGATTTCACGACAAATATCGTATAAACTCGGTGAAAAAATCACTCTTCGCAAGGCACAAACGGTATAAAGTGAATTTGTCTCGTCATCAATAATTATAGCTTCAAACTCTCACTAAATGCTTAAATACACTGTTTTGAACAAATTAACTTTTAAAATTTTTTGAAAATTAACTGTTATAAGGGTTTAAAAGTTTCAAAAATGTGACTAAATGCTTAAATACACTGTTTTGAACAAATTAACTTTTAAATTTTTTTGAAAATTAACTGTTATAAGGGTTTAAAATTTTCAAAAATGTCACTAAATGCTTAAATACACTGTTTTGAACAAATTAACTTTTAAAATTTTTTGAAAATTAACTGTTATAAGGGTTTAAAAGTTTCAAAAATGTGACTAAATGCTTAAATACACTGTTTTGAACAAATTAACTTTTAAAATTTTTTGAAAATTAACTGTTATAAGGGTTTAAAAGTTTCAAAAATGTGACTAAATGCTTAAATACACTGTTTTGAACAAATTAACTTTTAAAATTTTTTGAAAATTAACTGTTATAAGGGTTTAAAATTTTCAAAAATGTCACTAAATGCTTAAATACACTGTTTTGAACAAATTAACTTTTAAAATTTTTTGAAAATTAACTGTTATAAGGGTTTAAAATTTTCAAAAATGTGACTGTGGAACGCACAACAATGCCTTTCATGGTGATATTCAAGGCTAATCTGGCAGTAATGTGTTATATTGTTAATATGAAGTCTTGTAAGTGAGAAAGCTGAAATCGACTTGAAAGTAATAAATACTGCTATTTTCTATTATCTATTTTCTATTCTATTAACACATATGATATATAAAAATACACAAAATACCATAAAATGTTAGTAATTTATATATGTATTAGTAAATTTTTAGATTACGCTATCACAAGACGCACTGGTTGCAATGCAAGCGCAGGAGCCCACTATTTTTGTGTCGATAGAGTTTTTCCATTTCGAACTCCAATTCACTCCTGTAGTTCAAGGCCCGACGTAAGTGTTGTTCTATATACCCTTTTCTTTCTTAAACCAAAGCGCATTTTGTTCAGTTTGGAACAAACTTTTACTCCAACGGCTGAACGAAGCAGGATTGCTCGGCTGTAATGCGTGAGTGCACTTTAGGTGCGTGCACCAAGGTTGTGCTTTTGCCAAAATCACGAATTTATTCGCGCAGAAATACGCGTTCACATTTTTTGTCATTGGTATTCGCATTTTTGTGAACGCGAACTTGAGCTCTGCGATGTACGGATGGGATTTGCGTTCGCGCACATTTTTTTCATTTCGCACGTTTGTCCGCGTTCGTCAAAATGCATTCTGGATCAGACAGCAATGTTAGAGATTTATTTGTATATTATAACATACGACAAAAACACGATCGGATAAAGGATTAAATGCTACTATAATTACTGATTGGCGATTAAATGTGTGCTGATACTGATCTGATACTGACTACAAAATGTTTCTGCTGTCGCATAATCTCAATTATACGAAAATAAGGTCAAAATATTAAAATAGTATCAAAGGGTTTGTCGTATTTACCTCGTCGTTTCAGCAATTATTGGTTATAAAGCTTCAGCGTTCTTTAGTGTCTAGTAGATCCTGTTGCATCAGTCAGTTTTGTTTACTCTAAGAGTTTTTATTATTTTACCAAGCGGATTCTGGACAATACTTCAAATTGATCAAAATGCTGACATCATAAAAGTACGACTTGTTGAGCAGAAATTTCCTAGCCGTTTCAGTTTGGGTTATTAAGCAGGCGATCTACGGACAATTTGCTAGCTCCGCAAAAATTTATTAAGCGCTATACACGAAATACATAAATTAATCCATGCACGAAACACGAAACAAACGATTAACAAATGACGGAAATTGTGATAAAATTTGCGATAAACTATTGGTTAATCGTATGGACGTATTACCAATTCTATCGCGTTACGTGAAAATAAAAACCATTCGAATTGTTTCGTGAAAAGTGGAATGGATTACGAAATCTTTTTTAAATTGCCGACCTACATTTCAGATCCCGTTTTCTATACGAACTCGATCCAATAGGAAAGGCATAACACCTTTATGCAATCCATATTGTTTACATTACCAAATCTTACAAATTACAATATTAGCTTGAAAACCACGAAATTATGTATGGTTGAACCGTGCCCCACCCATCCGATGCAGTAGCATTTGAATAATAGTACATCAGACCAGAAACGTTGGAGTAAATCATACCAACGTTGTGGTAGTCTTGGGATCCTTCATAATAGAGGATTTTACTAATTATGGCATTTGCATGAAAACATACATGGCTCAAGTTTGGTGAAAACGACATTAACCACTCCAGATCGGGTATAACGATCACATATACGTTTGTGGCAATCGCGTATTCGTTTCAGCGCTTTTGAAAAACTTTATAGTGATGATATAATGCTTATCAACGATTATCTCAGGAAAGTACAGAATCCAGTAGAAGGAATTCTTTTGGGACGCAGTTTTGTGTTCCCATCTCCTTATCTTTGAGCCTGACAAACTAAGCGTTAACTATCAAAGTTATAATACAAATGAAACTTGTGTTTTGATATATAAATTCAAAGGCGTTCCCTTAGATCACGAAGCTTGAAGGATGCTCCTTCGCTACCTGCCGTCATACGGAAAAGACCCCTTAGGTATCGCAGACAATTTAGGAACTACCAGAAACTAAAATTTACTCCTAAGGCATAAGAAATCAATCTTTGCTCGCTCCGAATCCCGAGCCATGTAATTTACACACAGTTTTGGAACAACAATATCGCTGTAACCTATCCACTGATTAGGCAGTGGACAATTATTAAACAGACTAACGTAGTTTTTTTTATTATTTGTAGTGTTGATCTTGACTTTACTGCTCAATACACTGTTATGGTGAACGATCTATTTCTACACTATCTGCATATGGTGAGCGCATTTACCGTAAATTGTATTACCCTGCAAAATTTTATTTTATACAAAGAGTTGTAAGGTGCGTAAAAATGTTAGTGCCAACAACCGTTACGCCTTTAAGTGTCTAATTTCGAACAAAATATATCATTTTGCATTACGCCAACGCAGCTTTATGGAACGTAAAGATAACCCATAAGATTATTATTGTAGCAAAAATAGAGGCCGTGCTTGTGTCTATTACCAAGAGTGCATTAGAGAAAATTATGACACTTCCCTGCACTCTAATGTTTGACGACGCGGGCGTTTTCGGCCTGACACCCCTCACCAGATTTAGGGGGTCGTTATGCACAGACTCCCACCCCGGTTTTAGGGAATAAATCGGACGCCCCCTGGTTTTGGGAGACTCGGTTTATAAGCAGCTACCGGTTCAGTTCAAATGAAATTTGCCGTCAGCCAAAATACAAAGTCGGCGGCCTAATTCCCGGCTATCGCTTCAACTGGCGGCCGACACCTCATCAGACCACGGCTGGACGACAGCAAGTGGACGGCACGTTTTCAACGAGTCTCAGTTATTTTGATACGAATTTAGTATTCGTAAGTGCTTCAGATGTTGCACGGTGTACAACGAAACGGCTGGTGCCGAATAATACGCTTACATAGATTATAGCAAGACTGTAGTATATTTAGCGCTATATTGGGCGACGACATTGTTTTTAGGTCTGTCAATATACATTGACGCATATGGTTAATAATATGCAAGTTATATGCTTAAATCTCAAAAGATACTACTAGATGGTACAAAATCCTGGCATGTAGGTTATAGTAATCCAAATGTTCTAGTACGTGTTTAATACAGCAGTAAACATACGCACACCGACCTGGAGAGCGGCGGCTTATAATTGCCAACAAACGGCTTTCGTGACTGTCAACGGCTGAAAATTGTGAACGGCCAGCCGACTGCCGTTAACGGCCGGAAAATTATTAACGGTCGTCGGCTGGTGGCCGTAAATAATCTTGGGCCCGCCGGCCGGCCGACTGCCGTTAACGGCCGAAAAATTATTAACGGTCGTCGGCAGATGGTCGTAAATAATCTTGGGCCCGCCGGCCGGCCGACTGCCGTTAACGGCCGAAAAATTATTAACGGTCGTCGGCTGATGGTCGTAAATAATCTTGGGCCCGCCGGCCGGCCGACTGCCGTTAACGGCCGAAAAATTATTAACGGTCGTCGGCTGATGGTCGTAGATAATCTTGGGCCCGCCGGCCGGCCGACTGCCGTTAACGGCCGGAAAATTATTAACGGTCGTCGGCTGGTGGCCGTAAATAATCTTGGGCCCGCCGGCCGGCCGACTGCCGTTAACGGCCGAAAAATTATTAACGGTCGTCAGCTGATGGTCGTAAATAATCTTGGGCCCGCCGGCCGGCCGACTGCCGTTAACGGCCGGAAAATTATTAACGGTCGTCGGCTGATGGTCGTAGATAATCTTGGGCCCGCCGGCCGGCCGACTGCCGTTAACGGCCGGAAAATTATTAACGGTCGTCGGCTGGTGGCCGTAAATAATCTTGGGCCCGCCGGCCGGCCGACTGCCGTTAACGGCCGAAAAATTATTAACGGTCGTCAGCTGATGGTCGTAAATAATCTTGGGCCCGCCGGCCGGCCGACTGCCGTTAACGGCCGGAAAATTATTAACGGTCGTCGGCTGATGGTCGTAAATAATCTTGGGCCCGCCGGCCGGCCGACTGCCGTTAACGGCCGAAAAATTATTAACGGTCGTCGGCTGATGGTCGTAAATAATCTTGGGCCCGCCGGCGGCCGACTGCCGTTAACGGCCGAAAAATTATTAACGGTCGTCGGCTGATGGTCGTAAATAATCTGGGCCCGCCGGCCTGCCGACTGCCGTTAACGGCCGAAAAATTATTAACGGTCGTCGGCTGATGGTCGTAGATAATCTTGGGCCCGCCGGCCGGCCGACTGCCGTTAACGGCCGAAAAATTATTAACGGTCGTCGGCTGGTGGCCGTAAATAATCTTGGGCCCGCCGGCCGGCCGACTGCCGTTAACGGCCGAAAAATTATTAACGGTCGTCAGCTGATGGTCGTAAATAATCTTGGGCCCGCCGGCCGGCCGACTGCCGTTAACGGCCGGAAAATTATTAACGGTCGTCGGCTGGTGGCCGTAAATAATCTTGGGCCCGCCGGCCGGCCGCCGACTTTCATGCCGTTGCGCAACAGTACTGTAAACCAATCCTAATGGTGCATAGTGTATGATCATTTATAAAAATAAATGATAGGGCACTGAAGGAATACAAATAGCGGCACTGTGTAGCAGACGGAATGCAACATTACTAACAATTTATAATTTTATGATATAGTCAACACCATACATACCATTTTCGACACCTGGAATTTATTCCTTTTTAAAACACCATCGCCAACCTTACTGTGTCGCAGGCAAAATATGACAGACAGTAAAATAAACTGGAAACGCCATGGGTGAACAAATTTTTCACATGCTGTTTATTCATAACGTAAACGTCGCACAATTATTTTAATCTAATCCGTAGGTACTCAAACACCGTTAATTGAGGGGGTTGGGGTCTTGGTGCAAGGAATAAGGTAGTAGGGTCGGCGAATTTTGAATTTTCTGGAAATTGATAATTTTACTCAGTTATGCTGAAATTTTGTCGATTTTCTCTAATTTTTGCCAAAATTTTTCCCCAAGTTAACCTCTTGGTGCAACTTTTCTTTAAATCCACTCTAATATTTTAGTATTGTCGCAAATTTTTAGCGTTGTGGTGGATGGAGGGTGGGGGAGGGTAGTTGCGTGCAGTCAGTCGAACCACGAACGACATTATTTAGTAAATTTTACTACACTAATTGCCGTCGAACCGGCATAACATACATGCCGAAGGAGGGGTTCAGAGGAGCTGTCCCCTCAGACGTCGGAGCGTCAGCATGTATGCATCTTGATGTGACATGAATTTCGTTTTCTTATACAAAACTTTTGTTTTCGTCGGAATAAAATTTACAGCTTTAGGCAGGTTTCATAATTTTTGCTAAATGTTTATTTTAAACTTTGTACACTGCGTTTGTGTCCCAAAATAATAGCCAAACTGGCGAGTTATTATCGTAAAGGTCGATACTGACAGCCCATATAAATTTTAGGAGTTGATGTCTCCCTCCAATTTTTGCTAAAACTCCTTTATAGTCATACATCGGATCACAACTATCATATGTATATAAACAAGTATGGTCTGTTACTGCTTCATATTAAAATGGCATATAATCGGGGGCGTACCCAAGACAGGCCACCAGGCAATGATGATACAACTCCCAATCGGTTTTGAAGTATAAATATACGGCGTGCAACAAACCTTGTAATTTAACAAATTATGATGTAAATCCTAAATTTGTGGTCGCCGTCAAGTGTAAATACTGAGTTTGTCCCTAACGTCTCAAATATAAATTCAGCATATCACACTGTTACAATTTATTCTCACTTAGTACTCGCCGACTTCGGGCTCTTATTGGTTATTTGCTTTGCATCAATGTCGATAACTAGCTAATGCAATTAATCTAACGATCATATCCATTGGAGTGTCTTGTTTTTCTCATTTACAAGAACGGTTTCTGTAAAGCAATTCATCGGTAGTAGAGATCGCTCAAATGTGTTGCGCCGACTCGTTATGGCATGATATACGTCTATATATTATTAATAACGCTAAAACAAGGAAATAATGTTGTGTTTTGGACATTTAGTAAAATATAAACAATTTTCACTTTGGACGTACGTGCATTTGCTAAATACATTAATCGACAATTACCGAAAGATGTGTACAGCGATGATAAAAACGGGGGCTAGAAAAGTTCACGACTTGGACTAATTCTAACAGATATTCTGAATCAATTTAAATAGAAATTATTAGTCGTTTTCTTTATCGTCCCAGGCCGAATTTGGTCAATTTTGAAGACACAAGGATCATTTGACTCAGCTCGACAAGCTAGGGCAGAATATATAGTTTAAACCAGTTGTAAATCCGAATTTTTAACGTTTTTGAGGTTCCAATGGTCTTTCTTTGGTACTCAAAAATTTCAAAAAAGTTCTCGATTAATGTATCACTATAATTCGAACCGCATTGACGAGCTGAGAGGAATGATGATTAAATCAGTTGGATTGGGTTACGGGCTAAGAAGTTATTGGCATTTATATGAAAGCCTAAGGCCAAGCCTAAGTCGTTCATCCATTAACGACTGAACAGAGTTTACCATCATTCGGGCGTCAAAATTATATAAAATATATAAAAATATAACTCGTAAAAATATATAAAATTATTCAACATACTTCAGTAGCAACAAAATCAAACAGCTAATTGATAGAATTGATTCAAATCTATTTCAATAAATCTTGACGACAAAGAGTGAACTCAAATAGACTTTTGTTTCATCAAAATTATACCTGAATCGCTTCTATAATATTTGATTTAGATTTACTCGATTACATTATGTGTAGACATGATTATACGAAAAATCAAGTCCAAAAATAGCATTCCTTTTTACTTTCCCTATGCGCACATTTCTTATCGTATCCGTGGAATTAAGAAGTATTTTTACATTGCATGCAAAGACCAACGGGTTGTATTTTGGATTGTGGCGCATCGGCGGGAAAAAGCCTCTGGCCGTTTGAGGCCCGGTGTATTTTTATTGTGGCAGCCGAGTAACGATCTGCCGAATTGGTTGTTTTTCCTGCTGGTAAGGTTGGACGTTATTCCTGTCGGCCGGGTGGGCCGCTATTCCGGGCGGCCTGGTGGCCGCGGCTATTCTCGCCGGCCGGGTTGGACGGTATTCCCGCTGGCCGTGAATCCCGGTATTGCGAACGCCCAAAATGACCATTTTTCCGGCTTCGTGCTGTAGTGAACAGGATATATATCGCGTGGTGGTGTGACCGTTTTATTACGTACAGCTTGATTTCGTTAAGTGATATATAAATTTTACATTATATTAAGTTGTTACTAATTTTTAAGTTTGCTATGACGAAACACAACTTTCTGTCAATACACGTACAATTTTAAGGCTGCTTTTACTGTAATCAATATATATTTACATCTGTGCGTGCGCAAAATGTGTATAAACAAGCTACCCTGTCGGAAACACATACTATGTGTCAAGAACTTTGGTTTGAAAACAAAAAAGTTTTCTTCTTAAAAGAAGAATGTCACAGCAGTCATTTTGCTATTAACAATAGAATTATGCGCCTGGACTACATATAGTTATTTAAATATAAACTTTACGACGGTTCAGCATAATATATGGTTTTTGAAACATGTCAAATTATTTGACTTCAGCGTTTGCGAATATGCTGTCTATGAAATAGCAAGAATGAATTCAGACCTGGTAAAGTTGATAATATAATTTTCGATGTCATCAATTCTCGGAATTCCTAAATGTTTTCCTCTCAATTGTAGTCAACAAATCCAACACGTTTGCCGCATGCCATTTTTGCCTGGCATGCAGACTCCAGCGGTCGAATCTGAAAAGGCTTTGACTATAACAGATACGTGCAGTGCAGTGCAACCAAAGCTGTAATGCACACTCTGACAAAAGGTGAAATCAATGTCACAGCCTGACGGCTGTGACAATACTAATGTATAGTTGTGTAGTTTGGTGTGAGGAATGACCTGATATTTTTGTTCGGCATCAGTAAAGTGGATGCTGGCCACATATGTCAACAATGAGGCTTGTTTTACGTTAAATTTGTAACATTGCATAATTTTCACCTTTTATGAGTCTGTACATTTGTACACTAAGCAGCGTTACAGTGGTTCATTGTAGATATATCGAACTGGTTTAGAGTCCTCCTATCAACGGGAAAAATGCGCACGCAAAGGTCTCAGATTCGTCTTAGTCCATTTTCACGTTTTATGAGTCTGTACATTTGTACACTAAGCAGCGTTACAGTGGTTCATTGTGGATATATCGAACTGGTTTAGATCGAGTCCTCTTATCAACGGGAAAAGTGAGCACGCAAAGGTCTCAGATTCTTCTTAGCCCATTTTCACCTTTTATGAGTCTGTACATTTGTACACTAAGCAGCGTTACAGTGGTTCATTGTGGATATATCGAACTGGTTTAGAGTCCTGTTATCAACGGGAAAAGTGCGCACGCAAAGGTCTCAGATTCGTCTTAGCCCATTTTCACCTTTTATGAGTCTGTACATTTGTACACTAAGCAGCGTTACAGTGGTTCATTGTGGATATATCGAACTGGTTTAGATCGAGTCCTCTTAACAACGGGAAAAATGCGCACGCAAAGGTCTCAGATTCGTCTTAGCCCATTTTCACCTTTTATGAGTCTGTACATTTGTACACTAAGCAGCGTCACAGTGGTTCATTGTGGATATATCGAACTGGTTTAGATCGAGTCCTCTTATCAACGGGAAAAGTGCGCATGCAAAGGTCTCAGATTCGTCTTAGCCCATTTAGCGCGAAACCACAAATTGCAAATAAGATAGCATAGAGTAACATTTGATTTATTCGGATTCCATAAACGTTAGGAACGAGGTAACTATGATCTCGATAGACCTCATCTTGTACTGAACCGCGTAAATTAAGTATTACTTACACTATAATTGAAATAGCAGCACAAAGAGCATTGCGGCTTTACACAAACTGTGTAGTGGATGAATGCATATTGACTAATATATGCCCCATATTAATTAATCGTCCCAGGCGACCCAAATTGAGCCACAAATAATTTCTACCATAATCAGTCATCGATAACATTTGCAAACCTAATTATTAAAGGGGTTTCATGTACTTGTTAATACCAGCCGGAAAGGTCACCCAGCCGACCGGTAAATCAGCAGCCCGTCTGCCAGTCAGCCATTTTTTCTGCCGGCCGTGTTTGGGCCGGCCGATTTAACGGTTGGGTGTTTTACGATGGCAACCAGCCGGCCGATGAAAATTCTGTACGCGCCCAAAGCTAATATTTTGTAAATGGTTATTAGCCATGGGATGACTTTCACAACCACAGAACACATACATATGCCAACGTTTGAAGCTAATATTGTAGTTCAGAATATAAAAAAATATTGGCAAAACTGGAATTCCAGCTCTCGAATTTTGTCTTTACGCGTTTTTCGTCCAACAACCAAGCTACTCAACGAACATTTTGTGCAATATAAACTATCAAACTAAGATATAAAGCATATTGCATCTTTTTATCGGTAGAATAGACCATTTTCTTATAATTTCAGGACGCGGCAACGTTTGAACTCCATCAAGCAATTGGAACTTCGTACGTCACTTTCGCTGTCGGCCAGTTATTTATGCAAGATTTGCTGGACAAGCCTCAGAGCCGCCTCCTTGGCACACTCAAGCTAACAGGTACGTATGAGCTTATTACTTGCGCTACATCAGTTTAGCATGTCTGTATCTTTGTTGAATTCGTTCAGGGAACGCTGTATTCGTAGCGTGTAAATAAATATTCATTCAATATTGTTAGGCGCTCGAAACGAAATTAGTTTTAGCATTTAATTATTAAATTAATATAATCAAGAGCTCATGACATGGTATCATGAACCTTTGTTATTGAAATTAATTTTGTTTATTACAAGATTTGTAAGATTTGTCGTATTAAAGTACCAGAACTGATCATATTAGAATTTGAATCAAGCCAGTAAAATTTTTACTACGAGGTTTGAGTAGCAGGTTTAAATTGAAAAACATGAAGGAATTATCTCGCAGCTCCAATGCAAATGAGCCGCGGCCATTTACGTCGACGTAGTTACTGCATGATTGACCTCGAATCTGCAAATGCAATGATGTTTAGCAGTTCTAATTTATATGGAACTGTTACCACCACTTTTCTTTGTAACGTACTTTTACGCTGCATTTCTGTGGACTGAAGTTTTCGGTAGCCGCTTCCTCAATTGTTAAAATACGGTATTGATTTCGGTACCCTGGTTTCTAAATAATAAGTAATAAGATAGAAATAGTGATAACATTGAATTGATTAAAGTAATGTCAAAATTGTATGGATGTTGTCAGTCATTGGCCCGAATGATTTAGCCACTTCTAATCTAATGACAACTTATAGTTTAATTACGTATACCTAATTTGCAGCAGGAATAGTTGATTAAAATATCGTCTTACTTGCATGGACTGCGGCGCTTTAACTTATTACAGATTTTTTGTTAAGTAATAAAGAAATGACAGATCAGTGCTGGACATCATTTCGGTCTCCGTTTACGACCATGATACAGGTCCAGCATATCAGAAAGCATTAGAATAAATTACTTTCCCGAGCCATGGTCAAAGCTCGAACTTTAGAGTTTAATTGTATTCTGCAACACAATCATTACAGTTTTCAGTGTATGCTTTCAGCGATCTATAATAAATTATTGCTGGAATTTAGTGACAGGAAGGCACTAGATGTGTTAACTAAGCTTGAAGTAATATCAGCACAAATTTTATATCAACTCTAATGTAAATCACACGTCTGTCACCCGAAATTCCTGGAACAAAACGCTCCTTTTATTAACGTTTTTAAAACACATGAGCTGAAAAATAGTGCTAGCAATACCATTGCAAGATGGTTCCTGTATTTCATTCTGAGTAAGCTCATAGAACAATGGCAATTCGTTTACATAAATTTTAGTTTTTTCTGAAAGATTAACTATAATCTTGCAATTTTGTGTTATGCAATCTTTATAACAATATTTGCATCAACTGTATCTGTGCCCTGTGGAATGGATTAATTAATTTTGCTGAAGTTACTTTCAGTAAATACTGCTTCGATTCTGCGTGTACGTGAACATATATTTGACGGAAGGAGGTTTCGTTCGTGAACGAGAAGTGCTGAGTCATCATTTAAAATCGAAATCTGTTCACAGCTCAATTACCGGATTTTGTGTATTATTTGAAACGAATTGCGGGTGGGATGAAATCTCTAATAATTTGTAAATAGCATAAGATACCTGAAGACCTTATCTAGTGTCATTTTAATGTATGATGAACTGAATGCGGTACCCCACTTTTGTGGAAAATTTGGTTCCAGATGTTAGCGAGTTTCATACCCTTTCCGGTGGCAGACGTGTGATTTACATTAGAGTTGATATAAAATTTGTGCTGATATTACTTCAAGCTTAGTTAACACATCTAGTGCCTTCCTGTCACTAAATTCCAGCAATAATTTATTATAGATCGCTGAAAGCATACACTGAAAACTGTAATGATTGTGTTGCAGAATACAATTAAACTCTAAAGTTCGAGCTTTCACCATGGCTCGGGAAAGTAATTTATTCTAATGCTTTCTGATATGCTGGACCTGTATCATGGTCGTAAACGGAGACCGAAATGATGTCCAGCACTGATCTGTCATTTCTTTATTACTTAACAAAAATCTGTAATAAGTTAAAGCGCCGCAGTCCATGCAAGTAAGACGATATTTTAATCAACTATTCCTGCTGCAAATTAGGTATACGTAATTAAACTATAAGTTGTCATTAGATTAGAAGTGGCTAAATCATTCGGGCCAATGACTGACAACATCCATACAATTTTGACATTACTTTAATCAATTCAATGTTATCACTATTTCTATCTTATTACTTATTATTTAGAAACCAGGGTACCGAAATCAATACCGTATTTTAACAATTGAGGAAGCGGCTACCGAAAACTTCAGTCCACAGAAATGCAGCGTAAAAGTACGTTACAAAGAAAAGTGGTGGTAACAGTTCCATATAAATTAGAACTGCTAAACATCATTGCATTTGCAGATTCGAGGTCAATCATGCAGTAACTACGTCGACGTAAATGGCCGCGGCTCATTTGCATTGGAGCTGCGAGATAATTCCTTCATGTTTTTCAATTTAAACCTGCTACTCAAACCTCGTAGTAAAAATTTTACTGGCTTGATTCAAATTCTAATATGATCAGTTCTGGTACTTTAATACGACAAATCTTACAAATCTTGTAATAAACAAAATTAATTTCAATAACAAAGGTTCATGATACCATGTCATGAGCTCTTGATTATATTAATTTAATAATTAAATGCTAAAACTAATTTCGTTTCGAGCGCCTAACAATATTGAATGAATATTTATTTACACGCTACGAATACAGCGTTCCCTGAACGAATTCAACAAAGATACAGACATGCTAAACTGATGTAGCGCAAGTAATAAGCTCATACGTACCTGTTAGCTTGAGTGTGCCAAGGAGGCGGCTCTGAGGCTTGTCCAGCAAATCTTGCATAAATAACTGGCCGACAGCGAAAGTGACGTACGAAGTTCCAATTGCTTGATGGAGTTCAAACGTTGCCGCGTCCTGAAATTATAAGAAAATGGTTATTATCTGACCGATAAAAGATGCAATATGCTTTATATCTTAGTTTGATAGTTTATATTGCACAAAATGTTCGTTGAGTAGCTTGGTTGTTGGACGAAAAACGCGTAAAGACAAAATTCGAGAGCTGGAATTCCAGTTTTGCCAATATTTTTTTATATTCTGAACTACAATATTAGCTTCAAACGTTGGCATATGTATGTGTTCTGTGGTTGTGAAAGTCATCCCATGGCTAATAACCATTTACAAAATATTAGCTTTGGGCGCGTACAGAATTTTCATCGGCCGGCTGGTTGCCATCGTAAAACACCCAACCGTTAAATCGGCCGGCCCAAAAACGGCCGGCAGAAAAAATGGCTGACTGGCAGACGGGCCGGCCAATTTACCGGTCGGCTGGTGACCTTTCCGGCTGGTATTAACAAGTACATGAAACCCCTTTAATAATTAGGTTTGCAAATGTTATCGATGACTGATTATGGTAGAAATTATTTGTGGCTCAATTTGGGTCGCCTGGGACGATTAATTAATATGGGGCATATATTAGTCAATATGCATTCATCCACTACACAGTTTACCTGTAAAGCCGCAATGCTCTTTGTGCTGCTATTTCAATTATAGTGTAAGTAATACTTAATTTACGCGGTTCAGTACAAGATGAGGTCTATCGAGATCATAGTTACCTCGTTCCTAACGTTTATGGAATCCGAATAAATCAAATGTTACTCTATGCTATCTTATTTGCAATTTGTGGTTTCGCGCTAAATGGGCTAAGACGAATCTGAGACCTTTGCATGCGCACTTTTCCCGTTGATAAGAGGACTCGATCTAAACCAGTTCGATATATCCACAATGAACCACTGTGACGCTGCTTAGTGTACAAATGTACAGACTCATAAAAGGTGAAAATGGGCTAAGACGAATATGAGACCTTTGCGTCACATTTTTCCCGTTGTTTAAGAGGAAGGCTCAGATCTAAACCAGTTCGATATATCCCACAATGAACCATTGTAACGCTGCTTAAGGTGTACAAATGTACAGACTCATAAAAGGTGAAAATGGGCTAAAGACGAATCTGAGACCTTTGCGTGCGCACTTTTCCCGTTGATAACAGGACTCTAAACCATTTCCGATATATCCACAATGAACCACTTAAACGCTGGCTCAGGTGTACAAATGTACAGACTCATAAAGGTGAAAATGGGCTAAGAATAACCGTAGACCTTTGCGTGCTCACTTTTCCCGTTGATAAAGAGGACTCGAGCTAAACCAGTTCGATATATCCACAATGAACCACTGTAACGCTGCTTCCGTGTACAAATGTACAGACTCATAAAACGTGAAAATGGACTAAGACGAATCTGAGACCTTTGCGTGCACATTTTCCATTATTGTGTGTCATAATTTTCAAAACTGGTCACCTTGTATGTATGCGAGAGGTCACTTTTCTCAAAATTTCCATAAACTATATAAACGAGTAAAATTTACTTAA